>JBBPBX010003436.1:11052-25469 GCA_038048925.1 Garcialebias charrua
TCCATCACAGGGGCTTGGAAAGACCGCTCTATATAATGAGTTGCAGTTGAAAAGGTAAAAAAAATAAGCTTCAGTAAACAAAATTGCATGCTTGTCTTGAAGAAATGTAAAAAAGTATGCACAAGAAAACAAACAAAATAGTAAAACATGCTTTTCATGAAACCTTAAACATGACAGTTCGATACCGTGACCACATAAGTTCAGCAAAGATCACAGAGTTCTGCACATTTTATTTATCCATTCAAACCCCGGTGAACAGAGAGATCCTTTGAAGTGAGGTGCTGTGGAATGGTCATAATTAAATAATATCATACCTGCTGTAGACAGCTCTATCTCTGACCTCAGTTTGGATAAATGCAGCTTAATTCTGATGGATTTGATGTGCTAGCAGGTAGTCTGATCTGAGTCAGGACCAAAATGGATTGCTACCACCCTGAACCACCTTCAAAAAACACCAAACAATAATCTCAAAGTGGTTCATACCTACACGATTTTATAAACATTTGCAGCACTGTCTGTTTCACATCAAATGATTATTCTTGTAGAAATATGATGATAAATCATTCAAAAAGCTGTCTACAACAGGTAAAATGTTAACTGTTCATATGGAACTCCACTTAAAAAAAATCTGAGTTATTACTTTAGAAGAAATTAAAGGGAAATTGTTGCTTAGATGCTTTTTGTATATGATCTATCATCTGGAGCTTGCTGAAATGTTCCCACTCATGATGAGTCACGTTCTTGCACAGTCATTTTATCAACATGTGTTTCATTTAACCCTGAAAACAATGTTTTTTTGTTTAATACAAGGAAAATGGTGTTGGTCTTTGCCTGCTGAAAAAGGACGTACAGCATAAAGATGAGCTCCATGTCCTTATTGTCTTTCCTGCAGCTAATGTTAGCTCGCTCTCTGTAAGTAGCTTTGGAAAGAGGGCTTGCTTCTCCTTAGACACTCACTCGTGCACACGAATGTGTTAAGCAGCAGCTTATCAGCCAAAGAGTCAAACGTTACGACACGTGTGAGTGCGTCAGCGAGCGTGACACTCCACGTGTACTGTAAATTAAAAAAAAAAACGACTTTTTATGATCATTTACACGGATGATACACAACAAGATACCCACATCCAACGAAAACAAAGAAAACAATGTTACTTTCATTTTGTTAAATGAACACAGTCACGCGTGGTTTTGCACGTGAACAGATGGGCAGGAATCACTTCCAGCGGTTGATTCGCAGCAGCTGCACGTAGGCCAGGATCATGCAGACAACAATAATTCCCAGCAGAGCCACCTGGTTCTGCCAGAAGCCCCACACAGAGTAGTCGATGTCCATGCTCACCAGGAACACCTCCCCTGGGACGCTGCGGAGCAGAGGAGAGACCTTCACCATCAAAAGGCTTTTCACTGAGTTCAAAACTGACGGTGAATAAACTCACATTGTGGTGTTGCTGTAGAATAATTGTCCCTTCATCTCATTGATGTAAACAGCCTGTAAGACAAAAAGAGGTCGAGTTGAGGCAACTCACGGACAGAGCCAGAATAAACCGAGCCCCACACGATGCCTTTCTTACATTCAGTCCATATTTGAATATGCTGAGCCATTTCAGCCAGGACAACCAGCTCAGCATGGAGTTGAGATTCACCAGAAAGCCTCCGAACACCTGCAACAGGTGAGTTAGACTGAGAATGATAACCTGTTCCATGTCAAAGTTCATGCTCAATAATCCAGGTAAAAAAAAAAATCCAACAAAGTTAAATCAGGTCCTCTGGACTGTTTCTTTTTGTAATTGAAACATTTCGTCTTTCATCCAAAGGACTTCATCAGTCCAAGGAGCCTAAACAAACTCAGTCCTACATGCAGCACACTCACACAGTGGGCCGACCAGTTTGACGGTGATGAGATGGTTTCTGGAGTCTGCCCTCAACTCCTCTGAGGCAGCCATAGCCTAAGTGGTCCAAAACATCATCTTAAACGCTATTCACACGGGATTAGTTTTACCTAAGGACCACAAGTACAGTATTTTAAGGCCTATAAGTCACAGTTTATTTTACTAATTTTCATGTCCTGCGACTTATGGGGCGAAGCGACATATTTAGGGATTTTTCCACATATTTTTAGACCAATTTTTGGCTGAGATATGACCGTTTCCATTCATTCTGATGAAAAAAATGGAGCAGTACCACTTTTGGCCACTAGGGTCCACCGACCGTTCCCAGCTCGTGTCCGAAAGAAGCCTCCTCTGCTCGGACTCACTCTGTCGCAGCACGGCCTCCTGCTCTCTGGAGGTCTCAACTACTGTTACCTCAGTGTTTGACTGTTAGCAAAATAGCTCAAGACAAGACAGATTTTGATGAAACTTACAGAAAGTAATCACTGGATGGACATTTACAACAAGTTATCTTTAGGAGATGTTTGAGCTAAAATTAGATTTATGTATAATTTATTTTCGCAGCGCACGCGA
This sequence comes from Garcialebias charrua, assembly GCA_038048925.1. Lineage (NCBI taxonomy): Eukaryota > Metazoa > Chordata > Actinopteri > Cyprinodontiformes > Rivulidae > Garcialebias > Garcialebias charrua. The sequence goes on from JBBPBX010003436.1 coordinate 13,515, forward strand.
CTGTTTGGAAGACCGTCAAAGCGAAACAATTTAAATCCAAACAGATTTGACCATTACGTGCATTTGTTAAGGAAAAGTTCAGCTTAGAAACACTTTTACTATAATGTCAGCAAACAAATATATTTTTTAGGTGTTAATCTTGTTAAATTTTAAAGAAATGAAGCGTATCCACTCGCTGCGCGTGCACGCTTCGCAGCACCGACGTAGCAAAACTATTTTTTTTAATTCAGCTGATTTGAACATTACGTGCATTTATTAAGGAAAAGTTCAGCTCAGACACATCTTTGCTATAATTTTCAGCAAACAAATAATTGTTTTTAAGTGTTAATCTTGTTAAAGTCCTACCGTGCACGCTCCTGTGGCCATTTGCGGTGACGCGTAACATACGCGACGCGTCAGTGGTGACGCATAATAGATGCAACGTATACGGAGGTGCAACACGTTTATGGATTTTTCCACTTCATTGGACATAATTGGACTGATGCGACTTGTGGGGCGGAGCAACTTAAAGGGCGGAAAGTACGGTAACAAATAAATTACTCCCCAACGTCTGCTTTTTATGTGGCGCATTCACATGGGAGAACCAAAGCCTGAGATTTAGCTGAAATTTAAGGACATCTTCCAGATATGATGTTAGCACACTGTGTTGTCATGACCGGGCCGGTCCATATTTATGTGCTTAATGTGCAGGTCGGGCTGGACTCGGGCTTTGATACAATTTTACATATCAGCACAAAGAAAACTGAAAGTTATGCACTATAAGTCATGTTCCCTGAAGGAAGGGAATGAGGTGCAACATACTTGCTATGGGAATTGCGCCCCCGCACGATTACCTGAAGGAATACATTCACGCCTTTTACGGCCAGTGGCGTCACCCCGCACCAGAGGTACCGCCCTTTAGGTACTTAGGCGACTGACGCCCCTCCAATTGTATCCAAAATTGCACTTCACTGAGCTTTCAGCATTGAAAAGGGCCAGCTATGTTGCACCTCGTTCCCTTCCTTCAGGGAACATGAGTTATGGTGCATAACTTTCAGTTCCCTTTCAGTTCGGTCTCTCGGTGCAACATACTTGCTATGGGAACGTAATTCATTCACGCCCTTGAAATGCTCAGTAAAATGCCTGTTAGTGTGAACGTCTGCCCTTGACCAGAAGGCATCTCAAAGCTACTTTCTATTGTGTATTAGAAAGAACAGCCTGAGTGACATCACACGCAGTAACATCCAAACTGTAGTACTTTGCAAAAGTGTTTAAAGAGCTCCAGTTCGCAGCAGCACAAATGTCTGCAACTGACACGCCCTTGAACAATGACCAGGAAGTGGCCAAGCCCCTGGTTGAGTGAGCATGGACTCCAGGGGGCACTTGTTGACCTTTGCTACCGTATGCCCTCTTAATGGCCTCCGTCACCCAATGTGAGAGGCGCTGTCTTGATAGGGCCTTTCCTGTAGCAGGTGCGGCAAAGCAGACGAACAGTTGGTTTGTTTTCCTCCATTCGGCTGTTCTCTGCATGTAGGTGCGTAAAGCCCTCACTGGGCAGAGAGCCTGTAGCCTTTCCTGTTCCTGAGTGAGGACAGGAGCAGGTGGAAAGGAGGAGAGATCAAAGTCCAGACTCCTATGGTTCAGAGTCAAGACCTTGGGAGTGTATGCGGGATTAGGCCTTAGTGTGACCTTTGACCCGTCAGGGGCGAATCTGGTACACATTGGGTGTACAGACAATGCATGGAGGTCACCCACGCGTTTCGCCGAGCAAAGAGCCAGGAGAAGAGCAGTTTTGTAAGATAGAAGATCTATCTTAATCTCGCTCAGAGGCTCGAATGGTGGGTCGCAAAGAGCCCCCAAGACCAGACCAAGATCCCAACCAGGGGTCAAGGTCCTGCTGGGTGGCTTGGTTCGAAGCACACCTTTCATATATCTCATTATGATTGGATGTGCTCCAGGAGTCCTGTGTCCCCAGCCCTCGTGACAGGCAGAGATAGCTGCAAGGAACACTTTAATCGTCGAATAAGAACAACCCTTTTCCAGTAAATCCTGAAGGAAAGTTAGTAGTTGAGCCAGGTCGCAAGCGTAAGAAATGATATTTCTTTCTGAGCACCAGGCTTCGAAGATGTGCCACTTTTGTACGTATAAGGACTGTGTTGACCCGGCACGGGCATTTTGTATGGTTGTCACCACGTTCTCAGGCAGACCCGACGCCATCAGCCTGTCTTTTTCAGCTAACAGGCTGGAAGTAATTCCAGATCCTGGCCTAAACAGCTGGGCTGTGACTTCCTGTGTGAGTCTTTGAGGGTCCACCAGGTTGGGGAGTGGGTCTCCACGTTGATGTCTTAACAGACTTCCCTGATCGAGTCTCCTCGAAGACAGATGGAGTCTATTCATTTTATTAGAATGAGTTGGGACAGGAAAGCTACTGTTTCCCTCCAAAACAGGATTTATTGGATTGAGGGGCTGCTGCTTCTGTAAACGAGCAGACCTCCTGATTCCAATTGTTGTCCCCCCAGGTGGGACACTGTGTGGGGACAAGTTTGATGCAGCTTCGTGAGGAAAATCACATGCTGCTCTTCTACCGCTCGAGCGTTACGTGTCCTTCATGAATAATAAAGGAGCAGAAGCAACGTGTGAACGTGGGGATGGTCCTTTGTGACCGGCAGACTCAAGATAATTTGTTGATAAAGAGCCCAGTTTCCTTTCAAAATCAGCAGGAAAATTCTGGTTCAACTCCGATCCTTTTACACGCACGGTAACGTGATCACAGCCACTGCTTTGAGGGTGTGAAAAATGTGTCTGCCTCAAGCCCCCAGTATAGCTGTCCGTTGTGTCCAACGCCGCTGGACTCGCGTGTGCTACGCACCGGCAGTTCATTTAAGCCCCCAGTATAGCTGTGCGTTAATCCGAGCGCCGCGGCACGCCGTGTCAGCGCCGTGTGAGTGCCGCGGCAAAAGCCTTTGATCGCGGGCGTGAACGCGCCATGCTCCAATTTTACTACGCCTACGCGCGCGCGTTGATAAACTGCCTCGCGTGTCAGCAAATGACCAATCAGCGACCTCAATTTGTCCTGTAGGTAAACGCTCCGTCCGGCTGCAGCTGTTGGAGCCTGCACTCCAGAGAGCTGCACTTGCAGAGTATAAATGAACTGCCGGTGCGCGCGCGTAGGCGTAGTAAAATTGGAGCTTGGCGCCTTCACGCCCGCGATCAAAGGCTTTTGCCGCGGTGCTCACACGGCGCTGACACGGTGTGCCACGGCGCTCTGATTAACGCGCAGCTATACTGGGGGCTTTAGGGCATCCGACGTGCTCTCCGGTGGTGCGAACCTGTCACGTGGTCGTCTGGTTAGTGTATTAGCCAGCCCCTTGCTCATAATGGAGCAGGGGCTGGGACACGTGCTCTTTCCTACCTATCTCCGCAAAAGGTGTAGGGTCTGTTCACAGACGCCTCTGGGTCTGTCTTCTGGAGACAGGTCCAGAGGCACCCTGCTAGGGCTTATTGAATAGGCTGGCACCCCATGAGCCATGAGGGAGGGGGATGTGCCCCCCCCCCTTTATGACGGCTGACTGGCCAGAGGCCCGTACTGTTGACGTTATTTGTGTTGGTGTGTTTTTTTTTCAATAAAACAGGGATGTGCTGTTTTATGAGTTTTATTCGTGCTTACGTGCAACGACATACATGATTTGATGTCACCCACAGCAGGGAGAACATGGTTTGTGCATGCAACAGAGTTATCAGCCATTTGTACTTTGCTACAAATAAAGTCTGAACAAGGTGTGAACACTCCCGTTACCGCGTGGGCGGGAGGTCGTCTGAAATGTAAACGTGGGCCTGGTTCATCAGGCACATTTTTGACGAGTGTCCCGGTTCGCCGAGGAGGCCCTATGCCTGCTCGCTTGGCGTGGGACAAACCTATTTTTACTCCATGCGTGCTCGGAGCGAGGTTGGTTCGGCGGGGGTCTCTGCCGAGGCTCCTCCTCGTATGCTGTCCGCTTCTGCGGTGGCGCACGCGTCGTCGAGCGGTGCCGCGGCTGTGCAGGTCTGCCTCCAGCGGGCTCTCTGGGGGGGGGGGCGAAACTCCGACGAGGAATGCCCACCCTGAGGGCTTCAGCCTGCCTGCGCCTTTGGTCCAGCTTGGTTTGGATTCGCTCCAAAGTCTGGCCAAAAAGTCCCTCCGCTTCTATCGAGTGGTGGAGAAAAGGCACCTTTTGTCCCTCCGGTAAATCCGTCAACGTCATCCACAGGTGGCGGAGCGCGATGACCACTTCCGCCATACCTCTGCCCTGAGCCACAGCAGCTGTCCCCATCATACGGAGAACGAAGTCTGTAGCTCTGCGGGCTTCGTCCAGTAATTCGGCAGCAGCTTGCTTATCCGAGGTTTCTTGCAGTTGTTGGAGTTTTTCTGCGAGGTAAGCCTGCATCATCGCTGACGCGTTCATGGCGCGCGCCGCGAGTCCTTGAGCTCTGTAGCACTTCTCGAGAAGCGACGCTGAGGCTCTGCAAGCTTTGCTGGGGAGAGTCGGCTTTGTTCCTGATGATCTGGGAGCTAGGTGGGACGCTAGCGTGTCCTCAATCTGAGGTGCATTAGCTATTCCCACCTGATCCATGCCCTCCACGTCGAGGAATTGTGAGAGAGGGAGGAGCATGGGCGCTCGTGGCTGAGGCCAGGTGCGGGTCAGTTCCGTGAGGATGTCTGGGAACACGGGCATCCTTTGCCTTGTTGCAACTTGTTGTTTTGAATAAAAATAGTTCCCCACCAGCCTCGTGACCTGTTGGCGAGGTGGGGGTTCCGGCCAGGGGATGTTCAACGCGTCTGCTGCTCTGTGGCACAGGTCGAACAGGGCCGGGATGGAGAAGTCCGTTTCAGGGAGTGCAGGTATCGGGGTCCTGTGGAGGTCCTCTCTCGGATCCCCGATCTCGAGTTCTGGTTCCTCCGCTAAAAAATTCGCCCAAGGCTGAGATGGAGATCTCGTCTTCATTCATCATGCCTCTGGTGTCGAACTCGACTGTTAGGTCCACCATGGGAGCAAGCGGGTCAGGGCTGTCGCCCCATTCGACGCGCGTGCTGTCGTGTAGAGCCATGTGTTCGAGCTCTGGGGTCGGAGTGAGGGTCTCCGTGGTGTCTGGGTCCTGTGGACCAGCTGAGCTTCCCATGGCCTTAGCCACGAGGTCCACCCGATGCCGTAGCACCGCATCCAGCATCTGGCTGCAGTGTGGGCAAGAATCGGGCGCGTCCAGAGCTTGTCTTGCATGAAATATACCCAGGCAGACTGGACAGGCCTCATGGGTGTCCGTCGCTGCGAGAGCAAATCCACAGCCACTGGGACAGGCGCGCGAGGTTGGGCTCGCCGTCCCGCTGGTTTTCCTTTGAAGTTTTGTCTTTCGCTTTCCCTTCTCCGGAGGCATGTCCAAGATAAGGCAAGCAAGACCTTCCAGAATCCTTTTTCTTCTTTGTTCAAGTGTCTCCTCCGTCGTGTCGCTTTCGCTGGCTAGCCCGCTAAGTAGGTTAGCCGGGGTAGCAGTTGTGGCGCAGTTATAACGCCGTTGAGCGAAGCAACCTGTAGAGAGGAGAGAAAAAAACTTCGAGGTTATAGAAATGTGCTGGGCTAGCTTTCGCTAGTCCAGCAGTACGCAGGGAAAAATTCTCTGTGCGCTCTGTGCAGGGAGCGAGCTCACCTCAAGTTGAGCGATGGAGCAGCAGAGAAGTCCCGCGAAGAGAGGTAGTTCAGATTTTTGCGAGGTGAAGGGCAAAAAGAGACAGGGCGGTATCTCTGGCGCGGGGTGACGCCTCTTGCCGTAAAAGGCGTGAATGTATTCCTTCAGGTAATCGCGTGGGGGCGCAATTCCCATATCAAGTATGTTGCACCGAGAGACTGAACTGAAAGGGAACTAGAGAAGGCGCAATATAAAATTGCGGTAATCTACTTGTTGAGGAGGAGGCAGGTCTGACCAGCCGGTTTAAGAGGTAAAAAAAAGTTGCGTTGGCAACCTGTCACCGGCCGCACGCATCCGCTGACCCAATGGTTGAAATGGACTTGCGATCTGTCCAAGATGTCCCTTCCCCCCATCTCACATAGTGATGGCTGGACATGGGCACCAGCGACCCCATGTTACCCGAAAAAGAAGAAGTTGGTAAATATATTAGATGTATGGATGGGTGGATGGGTCAGCTGATCATGCGTGCATCTCCATACCTGATGTCATGTACAGTGAAGGAAGTACAGTAGATGCATCTACAAAAACCTAAGTGAGCAGCGTGTTAATTGAAAATAGCTAGTTCTATATTTTTTCAAATGATGCTGCTTAGAAAACATAAAAAATGCCTAATTACATATCAGATCCTGCCCATTTCTGTCCAAATCACAGAGATGCCTATTCTCATGGGATTAGTATTGTCACAGGACCTCAGAGTTCAGCAAAATAGTAGGTAATTTGCGGGGGAATTTTAACTTTACAAATTACTGACATGGCAGATTCGCACGGGATTAACAACACAATCTCCGTAATTATTACAGAGTGTGATCCCTAGGTAAAACTAATCCCATGCAAATAGGGAATTAATCACCAGCAAACTGGTTGGTCCACTATGTGAGTGTGCTGCTTGTGGAACTGAGCTTGTTGTGGCTCCTCAAACTGATGAAGTCCTTTGGATGAAAGACAAAACGTTTCAACAACAACAACAAAAAAACATCCAGAGGACCTGACTTAACTTGATTGGGGTCTGTTACATGGCTTTTAAACTTTCCATCAATTCTAACATCCTGAATATCACCAGTTACCCATGTTTATGTGTGTGTATTTGTTTATTTCTCCGTTAGCAAAATATTTCATGAATCAGAGGATGGATTCTAAAAAAAAAAAACTATTTCAGATATATAACATATAACTCATTGCCTTTTGGAGTCAATCCAGTTTAGGCTGACAGCCACAGCCACCTGACCTTAGAAAACACTTTGCTGTAACCCTGTCAGTTTTAGATATTGAATTACTTTGTAAAATGTGATGTGGTAGTAGCTGATAGTCATTCTGTAGTGTGAGCACTAGCATTGCATGAGCTCTTGCAATATCACGTGAAATTGTGCCTAAAGTTATGTTCAAGAAACTCACCAAAACAGCTACGGTAAAATTCCACTGTTTCTCAACATGAGATAATGCTAGTGTAAAACTCTGAAAAGTGTTGGGTGTTGTGTATTCTTTCAAGAAATCCTTGCATCTCACCATCATGAAGACAAAGGGTAAAGCAATGAGGATGTTAGCCATCGCAAATGTGGAGACACTCGCTGAGACAAGGAAGGCAAGACCAACGCCTGACAGACTGACCAGAGACAGTGTCAGAGCAAAGAGGAGGAAGCTCACAAAAGCAGGCTTCAACCCTGAAGAAGGAGGCAATAAGTTGAGACATATTTCAAATTCACATGACCGAAAGTTCAAACAGATGTGATCAGATACTGGAAACTGGAATCAGATAATGTTATTTCGATTTAGAAACTCCAGTCTTTTGTAATGACCAATCTCAAAACTTTGTATTCTTGCGAAGGTTTAAAAAAAAAAAAATATATATATATACAGTATATATAAAATATAAACTCTCAAGTCAAGACGTATTTGGACACGTTAAACATATTACCTCTCCTTGAATGTGGTTTTAAGAAACATCACAGCACAATGACTGCTTCACTGAAGGTTTTTAATTATGTGGTTTAAGCACTGGATGCTAAGGATTACTGTGCTGCATTAGACCTCTCTAAAGCTTTTGATATTGTAGATCATGACATCTTGTGTCATAAGCTCTCAGACATTGGCTTCTCAGATCACATCATTGGTTTTCTAATTACCTGTATCTCTCAGAGGCAATGTGTTCAACATAATGGCACTTCTTCCAGCTATCTAACTGTTAACAATGGTGTGCCACAAGGTTCAGTCTTGGGACCCACTCTCTTTATAAGTAACATAGGTCAGATCATTCCTGACACATCCTTTAAAATTTTTATGCTGACGACACAGCTGTTTATTGTTGAGCTAAAGCAGATGCTAAGGTTTTCCAGCTTTTACTGTCTGCTTTCGACATCAACAGATTTGTTCTGTCTCAAACGTGTGAAATACTGATAAAACCAAATGATGTTTTCAAATACGAAGTTGGTCCTAGTAGTCATTCCTTCTATTTTATATTCGAATGGTGTCACGATTGAGTTTGTCAATTCTTATAAATACTTGGGTAATTTGGTCGATTCACACCTCTCTTTTAAGCCTCACGTCAAAAAACTTGGTAAAGAAACTGACACTGGGTTTCTCTTTACAAATAGATACTGTCTAACACCTTGTAACTCTTTCCTTCCCTCCATTGACTAAGGTGACATTATTCACATGAACACTCCTACAATCACACGGATGTTGGACACTGTCTATCACGGTGCGCTAAAATTCATAACTGGGTGTAGCTATTTTACCCACCATTGCACCCTGTACTCACTGGTTAACTGGACATCATTAACTTCATGCAGACGCTCACACTGGTACATTTTCACCTTTAAATCACTTCTTGGTTTGTTGCCTTCATGTATCTCCTCCTACATGTAACTTCTTGTGTGCAGCTGCAGCGTGCGCTCTCAGGATATTATTACCTGCAGTGTCCCCTCAGTGAGGACTGAACTAGGCAAAAGGGCCTTCTCCTATACTCCGCTCCTGTTTCCTGGAATATCTTGAAAAAAGATCTGAAGCTCTTCTTGACCATGCCCTCTCTAAGGGATTTTAAACATCTGCTAAGTTCATGACAAAAACCAATGCAGACATGTTCCTGTTTTTAGTATTTTATATCTCTTTATAATGTAGCTGCTTTTTTTAATATATATAATTTCTTCTATTTACTTTTATGTTTTTACATGATTGTTTGTTGTTGTCTGTACCTCATCATCTGTGTTTTTTGTTAGAAACAGGTCTTGTAAATGAGTCGTCAAGGCTAAATGAGACTAACGTGTAATAAAGGTTGAATGAAAAAACTCTAAACAGAAACACTTTCGAGATAAAACAGAGCATGAACAGTTTCCCAAACCAGCTGAAAAACGTACAAAAGCACTTTTTAAATGATATTTCTGCATTAAATAATAACCATTCAAAAACGTAAAAACCAATGACCAAAAACACAAAAAAGTCAAAAGCTGCTTCTGTTTCCAGGTATTTTGTAATTTTCAAACACATCATGTTGATTTTTGCTGTGTGTGCTCAGATGATGTTACCCATCATATAGTAGGCGATGGCTGAAAACACAAATATCGGGATCATGCGGTTCGGGATGAGATCAGCAAAGATCTTTGACAGGAAGTAAACAGATGTACGGTAATAACCGCTGGAGTTCTCGTGACTGCAATAACAATAAACAACAACACGCACAAATTACATAAATGTACAAACAAAACTACCTTATCAGAGTGTCTATTGCTGCTGTATGAGTATATCAGTGTGTGTAGTTTAAGAGTGATGTTTGCTGTGCATGACACTTTGAATAATCTAATGAATTTAATTATGTCATTTGAAAATATATTAAAAGATAAAAAAAACAAAAAACAACACCTCAGTTTATTTCTACAAGTTCAATCTGTGCAACTTTAGCCTCGTGAATTTTACCAAACGTATAATTTTGCTACAAAATTGACAGTACTTTTCTTCATCACAGAGGAACCAGCATCAGTACATAGAAAACCAAACTTCTACTGTATTACTTTAAATTTTCCAATCATTGTTTTAGGAAATTATTATGAAATGCAAAAGAACAAAAACAAGATTTTAAACCATAATGCAAACAAATTAGTTTAAGGCTGAATGCTGTATTAAACTGGAAACTAGAAAGGTTTTTATTTTTTAAATGCAAAACAAAAACTGAAAGATTTAGTTGATATTTTTAACACGAGGAATGCAATGAGAATATTATATAATGATATGAGTGCACTTATAACTTTGTCACTTACATGAATATCACTCTTTCATTGATAAAGAGTTCAACAGCAGAAAGATTCCCAAACACCATGTTGATAATAAGGAAGAAGAACGCTCCACTCCTGTCACAGATGGAGGGAGATGAAGGTTGGCTCATCACTTCATCAGCTTGGACTGAATTTTAAACTTACGAACAAATAAACAAGATAAAAATCATTCTGTCATTGTGAAATGTCTACTAATTTCATTAAATTTGTCTTTATTTGGAGCTGACATTATAACATTGCAATATGTATCCACACTTGACTGTCGTTTATTATATTTTTGTGATCTGCCATTTGATTAATTGATTTTAATTTTCTTTACTCATTTATGTTCTGTCACTAGCATGCTTAGAAAAATGTCCTGTGAAATTAAAGTAAAGCTGTGAAGAAACTCTCATTGATAATTCTATTTCCATTTTACTGACTATATATTTCATTTCCTTTAAAGTGAGGTTCTTTGGCAAAATGAACAATAAATATCTTACCTGTTATAGATATATTTTTAAATTACCTCAGATGCGAGTAAAAGAACAATTCTTCCACACAAATCTTCACAGCTTTTTGTGTAAATGCTAAAAATCATGAATGTGGTGAATCTTTACATTATTTGTCAGTTTATCATATGCCCATTTATGTTAAACAAATCATTTTGCAAGCATAAGTAGCAGCAGCAGCTAGCTGTAGCTCTTCCAGTGCAGTCTGGGGCACTTCCAGTGGGAATATCATTATATTTCTGCTGGAATAGTTGTGTATTGTATGTTTACATGAACCGGTATGAATTATTTTCTAGATTGAAGTAATCCACTTTCATCTTAGCCCCACTTGAACCGGCTGCTAGCTTGTCAGTCTGATCAGAGTTAAACTGTTTTTCTCCAAAATGAGGCTGTCTGATAAGTTATCTACAACAAGCTAGATGTTAATTGTTCTAAAAGTTTCCACAGAACATTTTGTCAGTACAGGTAGTCCTCGACTTACGACGGAGATCCATTCCTACGCGCCATCGTAACTCGAATTTTGACATAAGTCGGAACATACGTACATACTGAACCATATACGTACAGTACTGTATTTTACCAAATACTTAGCCTATCCTAACACAGTACCCTACATAATTATAAAAAAACATACATTTGGAGCCATAATGAAGGGAAAAAAGAGTTAATTTCCTACTCTGGAATGCTGGTGAAGCCATTTCCCCTGTTCCTCCGTCCCTCCTCCGGATTCTCCATTCGTTTACGTTGTAAAACAGCAGTCCATAAAACAGCTACTTTTCCACAGCTGCTGTCTGTTCCTGCCTGTCCAGCTTGCTCCAACAAGTTTTGTTTTGTTTTTTGAATGTCCAGAGGACCAGACTTAGCTTTTTTAGAGAGTACAGGGCAGCTGTAGCCTCCGCAGCTAGTAAAACCGGAACCAGAAACTACTAGAAACTTCAAAATAAAATTATATAGCCCTCCCTGGGCTGCCACCTTACCGTGGTGGAGGGGTTTGAGTGTCCCAATGATCCTAGGAGCTATGCTGTCAGGGGCTTCATGCCCCTAGAAGGGTCACCCAAGGCAGACAGGTCCTAGGTGAGGGATCAGACAAAGTGCAGCCCAAAAACCCCTATGATGAGTACAATTAATGGACTAAGTTTTCCCTCGCCCGGACGCGGGTCACCGGGGCCCCACTCTGGAGCCAGGCCCGGAGGTGGGGCACGCTGGCGAGCGCCTGGTGGCCGGGCTTTTACCCATGGAGCCCGGCCGGGCACAGCCCGAAGAGGAGACGTGGGTCCCCCTTCCCATGGGCTCACCACCTGTGGGAGGGGCCAAAGGGGTCGGGTGCAATGTGAGATGGGTGGCGGCCGAGGGCGGGGACCCTGGCGGTCTGATCCTCGGCTACAGAAGCTGGCCATTGGGACATGGAATGTCACCTCTCTGGTGGGGAAGGAGCCTGAGCTAGTGTGTGAGGTTGAGAGGTTCCGACTAGAAATAGTCGGACTCACCACGCATGGCTCTGGCTC
>JBBPBX010003436.1:31755-47731 GCA_038048925.1 Garcialebias charrua
CACCCCCTCCTTCCCCATCTGTGTGAAGATTTATATTTACTTACGAGAAAAGTACTGTGCTAACAGAGAGGCAGAGAGTACTAATGAAACATACAATAAAAAATAAAAAAATGGCACAAGAACTAAAGTTGTTAGTTAAGAAGTAGATTTTTATTTAAATAATTTTACAAACCAAGAAACTTGATTATTGACTTGTTTGTCGATGGATCTTTTCCTGAAAAACACAAAAACACAAGTGTTAACTAAAAACTTTTGGTTGAAGATAAAATAAATATTTACATACGTTTTTAAATCATGAATGTAGCCGAATGCTACACAAAGATTTTAGAATTTGATCAATCTTGTTTATAAAATAGTAGTCCAAATATTCTAGGTTTTAGGCTTAACAACGTTAAAATCAGACATTTTAACAGTAGGCCTGGCGCTCACACGAGCGGCCCGATTTAATAAAATTTTAGCGAGAAAGACTCCAAATTGTTTCGCTGAACCAAGCGGACAGATCCGTTTTTATCATGAAAATCTAACGGCGAAAGATCCGATTTTATATCATCCAAAAATTATGTTTTTTATCGGAAATGAAAGCTAAGCTAATGCTAACAGACAGCCGAAGCTCCGCTCGTCTGTCTAAATCCGTAAAAAGATAGTCATACTGTGAAACCAAACGTTTCAAATTTGTGTTTTCTCTGCAAAAAGAAACTGAGAATTCGCTTACCAATTTTTATCGAAATAGTTCTGTTGAAAAAGCTGAATGATGACGAAGCAAGAATTCAAGAGGCCTTGTTGTCATTGAGAACTTTGATACAGTGTTGCCAGATCTCGCGACAGAAGCAAGCGACCAGCCCAAAACAAGCCCAAAACGAGCCCAACTGGCAACCCACCCCATTGTGTAAAACTAAGACCGTTTTTAACCAGTATAAACATACATTTATTATGGCGTTGCATACAAACGGCAAAAATTATGCTAAACACTTTGAAGAACATAGCCACTCTAAAAAATAAAGATACATTTTGCATATTTATACAGATTAATCCCATTAAACCTCTGGGACTCATTTGAGATCTGAATTTTAAACGAAGAGTGATGACAACAATTGACAATAACAACAATAGACATTCATGAAAGCTGCGTACAACTTAGTAAAAATAAACTAAAAATTGAACAGCTAACCATGCTAAGTGTGCGCCCTTTTCTCCCATTTTTAATTAAAATTTTTCCCCATATTCCCCCACTTATTGGAGCTAATTTTAGCATGGTCTTGTCACTCTAGACGAAGAATAAAGTGCAATGAATAACAAGCCCAAACAAGCGACTTTACGTTCAATGCAAGCCCAAGTACCGTATTTTCTGGTGTATAGGTCGCACCGGTGTATAGGTCGCACCATCCAATTATCACCAATAGATTGGAAAAAATCCCTAGATAAGTCGCACCGGTGTATAGGTCGCACCTACTTTTAGCTCTGCTGCAAATGTCTGCCACAGGAGCGCACAGCAAGGCTTTTAAGAAGATTAACACTTAAAAACAATTATTTGTTTGATAAAAAGTATAGCAAATATGTGTCTGAGCTGAACTTTTCCTTAATAAATGAATGCAATTGTGAAATGAGCTGGATTTAAAATTTTGTTTCGCCGAAAGTGATAACAAGCCATATATAGGTCGCACCGGTGTATAGGTCGCAGGCTTTGAAAAAACCATAAAAAGGTGCGACCTATACACCGGAAAATACGGTAACCAAAATAAGCAAAATGGGAAGTAGAGAAAATAATACCGGTATACTGCATTGAATTACAATTATTGACGGTTTAAACTTTTATAATAAGCTTGTTAATTTGAATTAACAACCATAATCAGATCAAAATTAAGTTTAGACATTTTTGGATAACAAGTCTTAAACAAAATTAGCAGAAATTTATTTTTAGACTTGCCAGTAAATTCTGTCTTTTAAAAGTTTAACTAAATTGATAAAACTTTGACACTTATAAAGAATAAAAAAGTATTCTTGTCAAATAGAATTTTGACTAGATTGAAAGTTGAAACGCTCAGGTTAAATTAATCATTTTCAACGATTTTTGCATACATTAAATATGTTTTATAGATTTTAAAAAGCTGTTTCACAGTTAAGTAGATTTTAAGAGCTGTTTCCTTTTAAGAGTTATATAATGTAGATATCCGTTGATGTTAATGAGATGTTATTAATATCTTTGATTTAAATAGGTTATAGAACACACTCTTCCCAATAATAAAAATGCTATATTAGAAGTGACTTTTCAGCTTGTAGGTTAAATACGCACAAGAATCCAGCCAACTCACCAGGAGTAAAAGACACATTTCACTGTTAAAACCTAATTTTGGTGTTGTTACGCATAAATTATGACCATTAATGGCAAAAAGAGGTCTGGTAAATTTGAAAGGGAATTAGAATAACATATCGTTTGACCATGCAATGCATAGGCTTTGACAGCAGTAAGGGTTGTTTTTATTCAAACAGATTGGGGTTGTGTATACAGTAATAATAATATGGAATATTAAAACGGGAAGTACCGTAGCACTCACAGACACGCCTTGACTGAATACACATTTTTATTTTAATCAATACTTTTCTATTTAGGACATAATTTGGATCTCAGTTTATAATAAGTGAGAATTAGACTTGTAAACATTGAAACTTGAAACCACAGGGCAAAATCATCCAGCCCATGCTTTGACTTTTGATAAGTATCCATCCATCCATCCATCTTCTTCCGCTTATTCGGGGTCGAGTCGCGGGGGTAGCAGCCTAAGTAGGGAGGCCCAGACTTCCCTCTCCCCAGACACTTGGAGCAGCTCCTCCGGGGGAATCCCAAGGCGTTCCCAGGCCAGCCGAGAAACATAGTCCCTCCAGCGCGTCCTGGGTCTTCCTCTGGGTCTCCTCCCGGTGGGACATGCCCGGAACACCTCACCAGGGAGGCGTCCAGGAGGCATCCTAACCAGATGCCCGAGCCACCTCAACTGGCTCCTCTCGATGTGGAGAAGCAGCGGCTCTACTCCGAGTCCCTCCCGGATGACTGAGCTTCTCACCCTATCTCTAAGGGAGAGTCCAGACACCCTGCGGAGAAAACTCATTTCAGCCGCTTGTATCCGAGATCTTGTTCTTTCGGTCATAACCCAAAGCTCATGACCATAGATGAGGGTGGGAACGTAGATCGATCGGTAAATTGAGAGCTTTGCCTTTTGACTCAGCTCTCTCTTCACCACGACAGACCGGTACAGCGCCCGCTTCACTGCGGACGCTGCACCTATCCGCCTATCGATCTCACGCTCCAGTTTTCCCTCATTCGTGAACAAGATCCCGAGATACTTAAACTCCTCCACTTGGGGCAGGACCTCCTCCCCGACCCGGAGAGGGCATGCTACCCTTTTCCGGCTCAAGACCATGGCCTCGGATTTGGAGGAACTGATCCTCATCCCGGCCGCATCACACTCGGCTGCAAACCGCTCCAGTGAAAGTTGTAAATCACGAACTGATGAAGCCAGTAGGACCACATCATCTGCAAAAAACAGAGAAGCGATTCTAAGGTCACCAAAACGGATCCTCTCAACACCTTGGCTGCGCCTAGAAATTCTGTCCATAAAAGTTATGAACAGAATCGGTGACAAAGGGCAACCTTGGCGGAGTCCAACTCTCACCGGAAACGAGCCTGACTTACTGCCGGCAATGCGGACCAAGCTCTGACACCGGTCGTACAGGGACCTAACAGCCCATATCAATGGGCCTGGTACCCCATACTCCCGGAGTACCCCCCACAGAACCCCCCGAGGGACGCGGTCGAATGCCTTCTCCAAGTCCACAAAGCACATGTAAACTGGTTGGGCAAACTCCCACGCACCCTCCAGGACCCTGTTGAGGGTGTAGAGCTGGTCCAGTGTTCCACGACCAGGACGAAAACCACACTGCTCCTCNTCGGCTTTATTCCCTGCGTTAGGGGTCGCCACAGCGAACACCGCCATCTACTGGAACTCAGTTAGCATTACCTGAACCTGAACCCATGCAGATTGGTAGGACTAAATTGACAGAAAGTGAAAGAATGAGACGTATGAATTCCAACTTATGCATGTATTGTGGAAAGGAGGGACATTATGTTGCTTCATGCCCACTTTTGGGAAACGTAAACGCCCGCCAATAGAACGGAAGTTATTGGTGGGCACTTCATCTGTCACTTCCATGCGTAGATTAACTTTACCCACTGTCATTCAGTTCGAACAAAATCGTTTTCCTGTGTCAGCATTGATTGACTCTGGTGCTGAACAAAATTTAATCAGTCATGATTTAGTTAAGGAATTTGCTCTCCCCGTTCTGGACATTGACCCAGTTTCTGTTACTGGAGTAACTGGGGAGACTTTGGCACATATTCGCTTTAAGACTAAAGACTTGCATTTAATCACATCTGGTAATCACCATGAATCTGTTAGTTTCTTTGTGTTTGATTCACCCAACACTCAAATGATTTTAGGGTTTCCCTGGTTGCAGAACCATAATCCCTACATCAATTGGGAGTTTGGTCGGATAGAAAAATGGAGTGACAAGTGTTTGAAGAATTGCCTTCGCTCAGGCATCTCCAACCCTTTAACCAGTAAACAAGAAGCCGAGAACATTGATCTATCCGACATTCCACCTGAGTATCATGATCTGTCTCCAGTGTTTAGTAAGGTGAGGGCTCTCTCTCTTCCTCCCCATCGTCCCTATGACTGTGCCATCGACCTTCTTCCTGGAGCTCCTCTGCCATCTAGCCGTTTGTATCACCTCTCGGGTCCTGAACGTGGATCCATGAAAGCCTACATTGAGGAGTCTTTGGATTCAGGTATCATCCGTCCATCTACTTCTCCACTAGGGGCAGGGTTTTTTTTTGTTGCTAAGAAAGACAAGACTCTACGCCCTTGTATTGACTATCGGGGTTTGAACAGTATTACCGTAAAGAACAAATATCCCTTACCACTACTTGACTCAGTCCATGAGCAATTGCAACCAGCCACAATCTTCTCCAAATTGGACCTACGTAATGCTTATCACCTTGTCCGTATCAGAGAGGGTGATGAATGGAAGACAGCTTTTAAGACGCCCCTGGGACACTTTGAGTATCTTGTCATGCCTTTTGGCCTCACTAATGCCCCTGCAGTATTTCAAGCACTGGTTAATGATGTTTTGAGAGACTTTATTGGTGATTTTGTGTTTGTTTACTTGGACGATATTCTCATTTATTCCAGGAATGAGAATGAACATGTCACGCATGTCCGGACGGTGCTCCAAAGACTGTATGAGAACCAACTTTTCGTAAAAGGTGAAAAATGTTCATTTCACACTTCTTCTGTTGCATTTTTGGGTTTTATTTTTGGAGAAGGACACTACAGGGCAGACCCGGAAAAGACTAAGGCAGTGGTGGAGTGGCCGGTCCCTGAGACCAGGAAACAACTGCAACGGTTCTTGGGTTTTGCAAACTTCTACAGACGTTTTATCAAGGACTACAGTCGCATCGCAGCGCCTCTATCACAACTAACATCCATCAACAGAAATTTCAGATGGACCCCGGAAGCCAACTCTGCTTTCGGTAAGCTAAAACAGCTTTTTTCTTCCACTCCCATCCTCTGTCATCCAGACAGCACTCGTCAGTTCATCCTTGAGGTAGACGCTTCAGACACTGGGGTAGGAGCTGTTTTGTCACAGAGATCACCTTTGGACAACAGAGTGCACCCATGTGCATTTTTCTCTCGCCGTCTGTCCCCAGCTGAATGGAATTATGACGTGGGCAACAGAGCTAGCACTAGAGCAGACCTGCTCATTACGTCGAGCGCGATCGACCGGTCGATCGCGGAGGCATTACTGGTCGATCGCAGCGTGACATTATTATTATTTGTTTTTTCCCCGCAGCGTGACATTAAAAAAATTGTCAGCCAATCAAACATCCCGTTACTTGATTGACATTCAGGGTAACCAATCAGATGACAACTGAATCTTGAGTTTCCGGCTCCCGTCACTTGATTGACATATACGGCAACCAATCAGATGAGAGCTTTAGGTCATGCTCATGCAGTTTCTGAAAAACAATGGCGCGAAGGTGGAACGCAGCGAAACATACTAAGCTAAAACAATCAGATTTCGGACTGTTCATGGAAAATACGACATGGACTTCCCACCGAAAAGCCAGCTGAGAAAGAGAAAGGTGGAGGAACTAAAATCCCAGTTCGGACAGCAGCAACTTCAAAGCGAAACGCCGCCACCATCTTCCGGGTGAGTGACGCTGTGTTGTTTCTCTGCACGCTTAAACATACTGGTTGGGAGTTGACGTGGCTTTATTATTAAAATCATACGAGACACTTTTCATACAGAATAACCTCCTTGACTACTCTCCGTTCTCTGCACGTTTCCCTGTCCCGCAGCGCGAGCGTTTGCAAAACACACTTTCGCGCTGCGTTCAGGGACAGTCTGTAAAATACACCGCTGTAAATCTCTCCGTACCAAAAGAGATATTTTTATGCCTTCCTTCACTAAATTAAACGTGTCCGGAGCCATAACAACCTGCTACAACTGTGGTTATCAACTGGTGGCCGGTGGACCACTTTAGATTTGCTGGAGTTTTTTTTTAGAGATGACATTATAAAGTAAAAAAAAATCTAATGATTTTTTAACATTTATTAAAGTAAAACACCAGATTCTTATAAAGAAAGGGGTGGGGATCAGTTTCTACCATCTTTTTTTTTTAAATAAAATTTAAACAATCTAAATTGCTGTCACCATCACCCCATTTGGTCCCTACCGGTGACCTGACCCCTGGTGACCCCTGATTTATTACATGTGTTGTGCCAAATTGGCTTATTCAGTTATGCAAGGTACATCAACATAGGTACATTGTACATAAAAAGAATCCTTAATACATTTGAAGATGATTATATGTTTTGCATTTTTGTATTGGGTAGATCTTTTTGACTTGTTTTTTTTTATAAGTAGCTCGCATGCTGAAAAGTGTGAGCACCCCTGCACTAGAGGAATGGCGTCACTGGCTTGAGGGCACTGAGCTGCCTTTTCTTATTTGGATTGACCATAAGAACCTCACTTACCTCAGAGACGCTAAACGTCTAAATCCCCGGCAGGCACGCTGGTCACTGTTTTTCAACAGATTCAATTACACATTGACTTTCCGTCCGGGTTCTAAAAATGTTAAACCCGATGCTTTGTCTCGTCAGTTCTCTCCTCCAGATGCTCCAGAAGTTGAAGAGAACATCTTACCCCCGGCTTGCATCATTGGAGCACTCACCTGGCCCATTGCCCAGGAGGTTCGTGATGCCCATCGTTTGGAACCAGACCCTGGCACAGGACCTCCTGGCACGCTCTTCGTTCCCACCGCCATGAGGTCCAAAGTACTTGAATGGGTGCATACGAACAAGCTCTCTTGTCACCCAGGTATTACACGTATGTTATCATTAACCAAGACTCATTTCTGGTGGCCCACTTTATCCCAAGATGTTAAAGACTTTGTTGCAGCTTGTCCCACATGTGCCAGAAACAAGACCGGTACCCAACCCCCTGCAGGTCTTCTTCGGCCATTGCCCACACCCAGCCGCCCATGGTCCCACATCGCTCTTGATTTCGTCACCGGCCTACCTCCTTCTGAGGGTAACACCACCATTCTCATAATCATTGACAGGTTTTCTAAAGCAACCGATTCGTACCTCTTCCCAAGTTGCCTTCTGCAATGGAGACTGCTCATCTCCTTGTACAGCACGTTTTTTGTATACACGGTGTCCCTTCTGACGTGGTGTCGGATAGGGGTCCCCAGTTTGTCTCTCAGGTGTGGCGCAGTTTTTGTAGTGCCTTGGAGGCGTCGACCAGTCTCACCTCCGGCTACCACCTGCAGTCCAACGGTCAGGCTGAACGGTGCAACCAGGAGCTTGAAGCCACCCTTTGATGTCTCGTTGAGGGCAATCCCTCTGCCTGGAGTCGACATCTGGTCTGGGTGGAGTACGCTCACAATGCCCATACGTCTGCAGCCACAGGTATGACTCCTTTTGAAGCGTCGCTGGGATATTTGCCTCCTTTGTTCCCCAGCCAGGAGTCGGACATAGCTGTGCCGTCAGTGCAGCACCATTTCAGACGATGTCGGCGTATCTGGCGCCAGGCTAAGGCGGCACTCCTCCGCACGGCCACCCAGAATAAGAGGTTTGCGGACCGCCACCGATCTTCTGCGCCCTCCTATCAGGTGGGTCAGAGGGTTTGGCTCTCCACTAGGAACATCGCCCTGAAGGACACCCCAAGAAAGTTGGCACCTCGTTTCATCGGGCCTTTCCCTGTCGTCCGGGTCATCAACCCCGCTGCGGTACGTCTTCGGCTGCCAGCTTCCATGAGGGTTCATCCGACGTTTCACGTGTCCCAGGTCAAGCCCGTTTCCGTGAGTCCTTTGTGTCCGCCTGCCGACCTTCCGCCGCCTCCTCGTCTAATCGACAACCATCCAGCCTTCACCGTTCGTGCCATTCTGGATGTGCGCCGTCGTGGGAGAGGTTTCCAGTATCTTGTGGACTGGGAGGGTTACGGTCCTGAGGAGCGGTCGTGGATCCCTCGCTCTTTTAACCTGGACCCCAGTCTGATCACCGCCTTCTTCAGGGCTCACCCAGAGAAGCGCGTCGGGGCTCCTGGAGGCGCCCCTTGAGGGGGGGTACTGTAAGAGTGGCACCTGCTGCAGCCCAAGATGGCCGCCAATCATCCACAGCTGACGGTCATCCACCTGACGAGTTCCACCTCTACTTAAGGCTGCAGTCGAGTTCTGCTCTTCGCTGAAGCATTTTATGCCACACATGGTATTTATGCTTCTAGCCAGTTTGTGAATACATTTGAGAGAAACTTACCCTGTGCTTGTTGTGTTCTCAGCCCTCGGATTCTCCTGGTTCCAGCTCTCTGCTCGTTCGTGCTTTGCCCTCCAGCCACTTGCCTGCCTCGCTCGCCCTCTGGGACTCCATCTCAAGGACTTTAAGACACCTGGAACATCCTCCTCTTTTCATCCGTAAGGAAACAATAAACAAACAAAAGCAATTACCCTGGAAGAACTTTCTGATCAAACCCATCTGACTGTCCTCTTTTCATCTTCCAGGAAATCCAGAGGACCCTTGTACATTTGTAAATAGATATTCCCACTGTAAATAAATAAACACTGTTACTTTTGCACCTTTTTGTCTTGTGTCGTTCTGGGTCTCGTTACCCTTTTGAAATCATAACACAGTACCACAGTTCAACCCATAGGATTAGTGTAAACACGTTTTTAGACCAAATATTGCAGATTTTAACAAATACGCACAAAAACATGAAAATTAACACAGACATAGTGCTATAAAAAATTTTACACACATTCTAAGGAGCTTATCAGATTAAAAAAAGGTTAATTTTGGGGTAAGTTCCTCTTTAAATTTACTAGGAATTTCTCACAAGGCTATTTTCAACCAGTACATGTACACAGGAAAAAGACAAAGAGGGAGACCAAAGAGGAGATATATGGATGCAGTTAGAGAGGACATGGAGGTAGTTGGAGTGAGGACAGAGGATGCAGAGGACAGAGTGAGGTGGAGGAGGATGACTCGCTGTGGCGACCCCTGAAAAGGGAAAAGCCGAAAGAAGAAGAAGAAGAAGAAGAAGACATGTACAGGGAACCCTCGACTTACGAACGAGTTCCGGACCTACGGACCGTTCATAGACGCAAGTCGGAGCTCAGAACACGTGTCGTTCGTAAGTCCGGATTTCGTCCGTAACTCGAAACTCAGAGCATATGGCCGAGCACATGGCCGTTCGTAAGTCCGGATTTCGTCTGTAACTCGAAACTCAGAGCACATGGCCGAGCACATGGCCGTTCGTAAGTCCGGATTTTGTCTGTAAGTCGAAACTCAGAGCACATGGCGGTCGTTCAGAGCGCGTTCGTAAGTCCGAGTTGCCGTAGGTCGAGGGCACCGTAAGTCGAGGGTTCCCTGTATATAAATATCAAACTTATGAACTTCAATATGTTATGAGTTTTCTTTTCGTAGGGGTACACTTTTACAAGAGAGATTTATGTTTGAAAACCTCATGGAAACACATTTCCACATGTCCAATGTGTGATGCTGCAGCCATGTTACTGAGCTCACACTGATGGGCTAACCTCGTTCCACCACCAGCAGCAGGGTCCTCAGACAGAATGGCTGGTGGAATGTCCTGGTCCATCTGCAGCCCTCTTTCCATTTGTTTCTTCATGGACATGGAGCTGTGACATTATGTTCTGTGCCTCTTCCTCAGCAAAAAGCTCCTCCAGTACAGACTTTCTGGACAGACTGCAGGGAGGAGGTTCCTAAACAAACCACAGGTTTATCAGTATTATCAGTAAAAAGTGATTATTAAATCATTTTTAAGATTGAGAATGTATACAATTATTAGCTCAGTTGTTATTGCCTAACTAACCTAAATGTTGGTCAATCCACATCTGAAAAGGGATGCAACCTTTTCACAACATGTGCTGTAACTGTTCTGTGACACTCTTCATTCAGTTACACCGACGTATTTACCTTGGACACTGGTGAACACCGTGGAGCCTGGCTAACATTATTAGCCATTTCAGGTTGTTTGTCTAAATGGTAAATGGAGCTTATTTATATAGCGCTTTCCAGCCCCCTATGAGGGGCCCCAAAGCGCTTTACAATACCAACCTTACACACATTCATACACCGGTAGCGGCAGACTGCCATGCAAGCTAGGCGCCATCCAGTCCTTTCCAGCCCCCTATGAGGGGCCCCAAAGCGCTTTACAATACCAACCATACACACATTCATACACACATTCATACACCGGTAGCGTCAGACTGCCATGCAAGGCGCCATCCAGTCCTACCGGGAGCAACTCGGGGTTAATTGTCTTGTCCAGGGACACAACAAAAAATGGTGTGGGGAACCAGGATTCGAACCTCCAACCTTCCGATCGGGGGACGACTGCCATTACCACTACACCACGGCCGCCCCATTGTCTAAGAAAACAATACGAGCTAACATTAGCATCGTGTTTGTATTTGAGCTGACTTATCGCTTTAAGTGGAGTATTACTTGTTAGCTGCCTTAATGTTGGTATGAGATGTAGTTTATAGTTTTATTTACCTGATGGAGCCGGACAAGGAGGCAGTGAAGTCCAGTGGAGCGTTTTGAAGACGGACCACTCTGTTACTTCTGGTTGGACACGAAGCGAAAATAATCCGGCGAAGCGCGTCAAAGACGGGACACTTTTTTTACTTCTCCACCCTCCTTTGCATGATAGAAAATTATTGCAAGTGCTGCACTGACCTGACTGGTCATTTTATCAAAGTTAAGCCACGCTTTCGACTGCGGATGCACACATCCGGTGGATTCGTCTTCGTTGGTTTTCGGCTGCAAATTCTTCTTCGGCGTTGGCGGCTACTTCCGGTCGGTGGACTAGCATCGAAAATAGGAATCGAAAATACATATTTTGAACGATTCCGGGAAAACCGGACAGTTCGTCCCGGTTCCGAACGATTCTCGATTCCCAACCCTAGTGATGATACAGTTATATTAGTCCATGGATCCAATCATCTGTTGACTTCCGGGAGCAGACGCTGACGCACCTGGCTGCCGCTGCTCCTCGTACTTTTTGCTCCTTGTACTTTTTTCTTGTTACTTTCTGCTGATTTTTCACCGACCTTGTTGGACATTTCTACCTTTCTGTGATTAAGAGATAGAGCACCTATCTTGTCTGACTGCGCTGTGGCTCTGCAGACGTTGCACGTGGCCAGTCAAAGCAGATGACCGCTTGTCCTGAGCCTGGTTCTGCTAGAGGTTTCTTCCTTCTAAAAGGGAGTTTTTCCTTTCCGCTCAGGATGGGAGACTATAGCGAGGCCAAAATTTGACTTGTTTGCTAGATTCCTTAGATAGAAAACTTACTAGTCTAACTGGGATTTTGGGCTGTCAACCTCCCGTAAACTCCAGCATGCATTTTGTTTGGAGTACCACGTAGCTGCATTTATTGTCCGCTTAGGCTACCTGCTGCCTCCTGTGTCATCTGGACTGTTCTGGATTTTCTACTGTGCTCCTCTTCCAGGTAACGCTTGTTCAAGTTACCTCTCACTACTTCTTGTATTTTTTTTTTCGGAGCCGTGGGTCTGCTGTTAGCGGCTAGCTCTGTGCTAGCTTCCACCGGCTCGTCGATGTTGACATACTCCGCTTCGCAGTTGTTTGGGTATAACAACTGCTCCATTCCTCTTTCTATTTCCACCATCAAACAACTGGGACTTCTGCGTAGACCTCATTACATCCATAGAAGCTCTCGGAAGAAATCCGTTTATTCTCAAATGGCTGGGTTGGACTCCATACTTTCTCTGTGGGCCATGCGCCGTGTCGCACCTCGATTACGTCATCAGAACGCTGCATCTGTAGTCTCTTGTATTCTACAGCGCACGAAGTGGCAGGGGAAACGTGGAGTGGACTTTAGTCTGCTTAAACCGGTTCAAAAAGCTCATACTCCAACTGGTATTAAAATAGAACTTTTCAATGTACAATCACTATCCAACAAATAATGTCTTATTCATGATCACATTCTGGAGAGGAACTTGGACCTCATGTGTCTTACAGAAACTTGGCATCAACCAGATGTGTAAAGTTCTCTAAATGAAGCTTGTCCCTCTGGATACAGTTATCTACAGAGAGCCCGCAGCACCGGCCATGGTGGTGGTCTGGCTGTAATCTACCGTAGTAATTTAAAATGGTCACATCTGGCTTCTCAGGATTTTTCCTCTTTTGAATGTTTGGCCTTCAGCTTCAAAGCCCCACTTCTGATGAACGTTACATTGATTTATAGGCCTCCGAAACCACATGTTTCATTTAACTCAGAGATGCACAACCTCACTTTTTTCTGCACATCCCCTGTGAAAACTATTTTTCTTGGCGATTTAAATATCCACATGGACAATTCCTCTTCCCCTCTGGCAACAGATTTTAAGTCTCTTTTGGACTCTCTCAATCTCACTTAACATGTTGACGCCCCTACGCACAACAGGGGGCATACTCTGGATTTGGTGATTACAGACACTGTACTCATCGATAACTTATCTCTATATGACCTGGGTGTCTCAGACCACAGTGTCATCTCCCTGGAAGTGCTTTCATCTTCGCCTGCTTCAAACCCAAAAAGACCTATCCAGTTCCATGACTTTAAAAACATTTCCCCTGATGTTCTGTCCGCTGATCTTCACACCCTGACCGTTGTCAATCATTCATCTGCAGATGACTCCGTGGATTACTACAACCAATCTCTCCAGGAGCTTCTGGACCTACATGCTCCCTTGAAGACAAGACTGGTGTCTTTTTCCCGTTCAGCTCCCTGGTACACTGGTGAGCTGCGCAAGATGAAGGCAACCGGCCGTGCTATTGAGAGATGTGTAAAATCGTCTGGTCTCTCTGTACATAAGCAGGCATACAAAGAACATCAGAAAGCGTATGCCTATTCTCTTAAAGAAGCACGCTCCAAATATTAATCCAACATCATCAACACCTGCCCTGGAAACTCTATACAGCTCTTCTCCACAATAACTCGTCTGCTTAATCCCATTAAACAAACTCCTGAAGACTCTGCTCAAAAATGCAACCTGTTCCTTTCATCATTTAAAAACAAAGTTGACACTATCAGATCTCAGCTCCACAACCTCCCTGATCTTCATTCGCCATCTACCCGTCTGTATTCTGGGTCCCTGAGCAGCTTTGATGAGGTTGATCAGAGTGAGGAGACCATCATCAAGAAAATGAAGCCTTCATCCTGCGCCCTGGATTCCTTCCTCTCGTCTCTCATAAAATCCAATCACTCTGCAATAAGTGCATTAATCACACAAATAAGTCTTTACAATCTGGTCATGTTCCACTGCCTCTAAAAACCGCCATCATTAGGCCTCTTCTGAAAAAAATCTAATTTGGATCCCGACCTTTTTTCTAATTACCGCCCAATTTCCCACCTCCCATTTCTGTCTAAAGTGCTGGAGAAAGCAGTTGCCGCTCAGCTGCAGGACCACCTACAGCAACACTCCCTGTATGAGAAGTTCAGTCTGGATTCAGAGCAGCTCACAGTACTGAGACTGCATTGCTGAGAGTTACCAATGATGTCCTCATGGCTGCTGACACTGGTTCTCCCTCCATCCTTGTCCTCCTTGACCTCACTGCAGCCTTCGACACTGTGGACCATAGTATCCTCCTCCACCGTCTTCATGTGGAGGTCGGTCTCTGTGACACTGTCCTGGACTGGTTCAAATCTTTCCTCTCCGATAGGCTGGAATGTGTTAGTCTTGGCAATGCCACTTCCCAGACAGTCTGTGTCTCCTGTGGTGTCCCTCAGGGGTCAGTTCTGGGGCCCCTGCTGTTTTCCCTTTACATGCTGCCTTTAGGTCAAATTATTAATCAGTTCAACATTTCTTTTCACTGTTATGCCGACGATACACAGCTTTACATCAGGACTGGAGCATCCTCATCATCCCCATCTCCATCTTCACTCACTGCCCTCTCTACCTGCCTGGAGGAAATAAGGGCATGGATGAATCAGAACTTTCTTCAATTAAACTGCTCCAAGACTGAGGCCATACTGATTGGCACCCCTCACCAGGTACAAACATCAACTATAACAACAATTTCCTTTTCTGGACAAGACATCCCCCTCTCCACCTCTGTTACAAATCTTGGAATAAAAATGGACTCTCATCTTACATTTGAAAATCACATTAAGCTTCTGTTTAAAACCTGCTTCTTCCATCTTCGAAACATCTCCAGACTTCGCCCATCTCTGACTTTTTCTGATGCTGAGAAGCTCGTCCATGCTTTTGTCTCCTCCAGGCTCGACTACTGCAACTCCCTGTTTATTGGAATCCCTGGCAAAAACCTTCAGAAGCTTCAATATATTCAAAACAGTGCAGCAAGGATTTTGTTGTGAGCTCGTAAATTTGAACATATTACGCCCACTCTCCATGACCTACATTGGCTTCCTGTCACCTACAGAATTCAGTACAAAACTGCTCTTATTACACACATATGCTTACACGGAACTTCACCTGACTATCTAAAGGACATTCTGCACCATATTCATCCACCCGGTCTCTACGATCACAGAACAGTAATCTCCTTCACATTCCGCGGACCAAATTAAGGACCATGGGAGACCGGGCATTCTGTGCGGTTGCCCCCCGCATGTGGAACTCCCTCCCTGACTGCCTGAGAGCTCCACAGTCACTGGTTGACTTTAAAAACGGCTTAAAGACCTTTCTTTTTAAACAAGCTTACTCTGCCTCCTCATGGTTTTACCTTTGATCTTAGTTGATATTATTATTTATTTTACTTGTATTATCACTTGTTTTATTTTGATTTTGTTACACTTTGTAACACTTTGAGATTTTTGTTAATGAAAAGTGCGTTATAAATAAAATTCATTATTATTTATTATTTAGACTACAAGCATGTCTTAAAGACATAAAAACCTGGATGACACGATTTTCTGCTTTTAAACTCAGACGAGACAGGGTTAGAGCGGAGGGCCCAGGTTTGATGGTCAGGCAGGTCCCATGAAACTGTGCCTTATTCTCTTTATCCCGTTGTGCGGTTCTATCCACTTCTTGGGCCAGACACTCGAAAAGTGATCATTTTCCTGCTGGGTTCAGAATGGTCTCCGGATTCTGTCGCGATCTGCCAACAGATGTATTGAACCCATGTGCAGGAAGATGACAGCTTACTTGGGATAAAAAGTTTAACAAAGATTTTTTTTCCCAAAAAACAATCAAAACGCTAACGACAGGACGGGAGGCAGAACACGACACAATCCAGAGACAAGCGACAAGACACAAGAGAGCTGAATATATACACATTATGATTAGGACAAACAACAGGCACCTGCGATAATTAACAGTCAACATAGGTGAGACTAGGACTGAACACGAGGAAGAACATGTGGGGTGAATGAGAAC
>JBBPBX010003436.1:69391-82537 GCA_038048925.1 Garcialebias charrua
GCCCTGTACACACGTAGCCTGGTGTTTGAAAAACGAATATTTGCACACAAAAAATTTCTCTGTCCATACATGTTTGGATGTTCGTCTACATGTGCCGTTTATTTCACTACAGAGCGTGTAATGAATATGCTGAACCCATAGGTGGCAGTGTAGTAGCAGTGTAGTGCAGTCACAACCCTTGAACTCAGCCGCGACTTCCTGTTATTTATTTTCCTTTCTTTGGGTGGACAGACTGCAAGGTTGAACTACTAAAATACCGTGTTGGAGTACAAAGTTAATAAAATGCAGGAAAATGTCGACTGGGAATCATGTCAGAGCAGGTATGTTGACTTTTTAGTGCTTTTTTTTCTCCGAGCATGTGACGTCAGCTCCAGCTGGAGAACCGGCAGAACCGGACTTTCAGCTCCAGCTGGAGCTGAAACGTCCGTTCTGAAAGTACACACGCAGACGCGAAAGCGGAGAGTTCTCAAATCTTCACTTTGGCCGGAGTTTTGTTATTATTCGTTTATAGTTACATCAACCGGAGTTCACGTGTGGATGAAAGGCTAAACCGCATGCTAAACTGTTCGGTTTTACTGATAAACGGCTACGTGTGTACAGGGCATGAGAGCAGAACTTCAATCTCCGAACGCGTAAAGTTCTTCTTTTTACTTCTTGATTTTGAATGAATGGACACTTCCTGCTGTCAAAAGGCAGGAAACGTGGCCTTATATGGTGTTTTGAGGGGTGGGAATTATGTAAATAATCTCTCCGCGTGCACGCGCAGGTGTTTAGAACAGGTGGGATTCATCATATTTACGCAACTCGTTTACACAATTTTCCTGAGGATAGAAGAGTTTGTTGAATCTGACGTGGCATGTTCGTACGAACGCTTCGTACGAACAAATGTAAGAGAAATTTAGGATAAAAATACGAATATGTTCTTGCATGAGGCCCATTGTTCTGTTCTGACCCAAAACCTGTACCAGAGAATCTACAGAGCTGAAACAGCTGTTGTAGGAAATAATATTATTGAAAGCTAATAATAGAGTTTTCACTGCTATTTTATTCATTTAATAATGCCTTTACTTTTAAGAGAACTAAAGAAAATGAGGAAAATGAAACTAGCAAACCTGCACAAATTAAAGCTTAATATCTGTAAATCTGACTAAGTTAAAGCCTTTTTTGTGCAGGATAAGTTTGTTCTGCTGCGGCAAACATTCTGAAAGCAGTTGATTCCAAAGGTTAACCAGTTATAGACGTTCATGTAATGATTACTTTCTAAAAGTTTCATTAAAATCCATCCAGTTAATTAAGAGATATTTTGCTAACAGACAAACATCGCTGGGTCGAAAGGTTAATCCCCAAGTTTTGAGCCAAGATTTCACGCAGTGGGTAGAGGTAAGTGTACGAGTTAGGAATGACTATCAGCTACTACCACACAAAAGTTTAGCTCAATATCTGTAAACTCTTTAGCCAGTTTTGCGTTTGCTAAGATCATTTAGCGCCGTCCTTATGGTCATATCGACTCAAGTTGACTCCAAAAGTTAATCAGCTGTCAATGTGGATCCAATGAATACTTTCTATGAGTTTCATCAAAA
This sequence comes from Garcialebias charrua, assembly GCA_038048925.1. Taxonomy (NCBI): domain Eukaryota; kingdom Metazoa; phylum Chordata; class Actinopteri; order Cyprinodontiformes; family Rivulidae; genus Garcialebias; species Garcialebias charrua. The sequence continues at coordinate 70,972 of JBBPBX010003436.1, forward strand.
TGTGTCAAGTGGTTATCGAGACATTATGCTAACAGACAAACACACATATCAACCTTTAGTATTACAGTATTGTGTGAACGGTTATGAAGCATTCACTCTGTTGTGATCCATTTTTCTTCTGTACGTTTTTCAGCATCTTTCTTGTTCCACAGTTTCTGTGCTATTTCAACAAATTCAGCTCTTTCAGGACAATCCTGCTATGACTTTTGATTTTGGTGCAACTTTAGCTTTTTGAAATATTTAGCCTTTTCTGCCATTTTTGTTCTCATATAAATGAATTGAGCTCATTTTACATCCATCAAATCTTTAGATGTGTTTACAACCTTTTACTTCTCCTTTCACATTTTGTTCTGGTTCAGCTTCTTTCAGCTTCCATGTGCAAAATTAATCATTTTTCAGCTACTTTCAGCTGTTTTTTCAGCTGTTTTGTGCCCCTTTCAGATTCTTTCTGCTAACTACAAAATTTTTGTGGTTCTTCTAACTTCTTTCTACTAATTTCAGCTTATTATGCTCCTTTCAGCTTTTTCCTGCTATTTCAGCTACTATTTAGCTCACCCATCCATCCATTTTCTTCCGCTTATCCGGGGTCGGGTCGCGGGGGTAGCAGCCTAAGTAAGGAGGCCCAGACTTCCCTCTCCCCAGCCACTTGGAGCAGCTCCTCCAGGGGAATCCCAAGGCGTTCCCAGGCCAGCCGAGAAACATAGTCCCTCCAGCGTGTCCTGGGTCTTCCTCTGGGTCTCCTCCCGGTGGGACATGCCCGGAACACCTCACCAGGGAGGCGTCCAGGAGGCATCCTAACCAGATGCCCGAGCCACCTCAACTGGCTCCTCTCGATGTGGAGAAGCAGCGGCTCTACTCCGAGTCCCTCCGGATGACTGAGCTTCTCACCCTATCTCTAAGGGAGAGTCCAGACACCCTGCGGAGAAAACTCATTTCAGCCGCTTGTATCCGAGATCTTGTTCTTAGCTCATGACCATAGATGAGGGTGGGAACGTAGATCGATCGGTAAATTGAGAGCTTTGCCTTTCGACTCAGCTCTCTCTTCACCACGACAGACTGGTACAGCGCCCGCTTCACTGCCGACGCTGCACCTATCCGCCTATCGATCTCACGCTCCAGTTTTCCCTCATTCGTGAACAAGACCCCAAGATACTTAAACTCCTCCACTTGGGGCAGGACCTCCTCCCCGACCCGGAGAGGGCACGCTACCCTTTTCCGGCTCAAGACCATGGCCTCAGATTTGGAGGAACTGATCCTCATCCCGGCCGCATCACACTCGGCTGCAAACCGCTCCAGTGAAAGCTGTAGATCACGAACTGATGAAGCCAATAGGACCACATCATCTGCAAAAAACAGAGAAGCGATTCTAAGGCCACCAAAACGGATCCTCTCAACACCTTGGCTGCACCTAGAAATTCTGTCCATAAAAGTTATGAACAGAATCGGTGACAAAGGGCAACCTTGGCGGAGTCCAACTCTCACCGGAAACGAGCCTGACTTACTGCCGGCAATGCGGACCAAGCTCTGACACCGGTCGTACAGGGACCTAACAGCCCATATCAAAGGGCCTGGTACCCCATACTCCCGGAGTACCCCCCACAGAACCCCCCGAGGGACGCGGTCGAATGCCTTCTCCAAGTCCACAAAGCACATGTAAACTGGTTGGGCAAACTCCCACGCACCCTCCAGGACCCTGTTGAGGGTGTAGAGCTGGTCCAGTGTTCCACGACCAGGACGAAAACCACACTGCTCCTCCTGAATCCGAGGTTCGACTATCCGACGGACCCTCCTCTCCAGAACCCCTGAATAGACCTTACCAGGGAGGCTTAAGAGTGTGATCCCCCTATAGTTGGAACACACCTACGGTCCCCCTTTTTGAATAGGGGAACCACCACCCCAGTCTGCCAATCCAAGGGAACTGCCCCCGATGTCCACGCATATTGCAGAGTCGCGTAAGCCAACACAACCCCACAACATCCAGAGCCCTAAGGAACTCAGGGCAAATCTCATCCACCCCTGGAGCCCTGCCACCGCGGAGCTTTTTAACCACCTCGGTGACCTCAGCACCAGAGATTGGAGAGCCGACCCAAAGTCCCCAGGCTCCGCTTCCTCAGTGGAAGACATGCCAGTAGGATTGAGGAGGTCTTCGAAGTATTTTGTCCACCGGCACAACATCCCGAGTTGAGGTCAGCAGCACGCCACCTCCCACTATAAATGGTGTTGGTGGTATACCGCTTTCCCCCCTGAGACACCGGATGGTGGACCAGAATCGCCTCGAAGCCGTACGGAAGTCATTCTCCATGGCCTCTCCGAACTCCTCCCACGCCCGAGTTTTTGCCTCAGCAACCACCCGAGCTGCATGCCGTTTGGATTGCCGGTACCCATCAGCTGTTTCCGGGGTCCCACATGCCAAAAAAGCCTAATAGGACTCCTTCTTCAGCCTGACAGCATCCCTCACTGCCGGTGTCCACCACCGGGTTCGAGGGTTGCCATCACGACAGGCACCAACAACCTTGTGGCCACAGCTCCGATAAGCTGCCTCGACAATAGAGGCGCGGAACATGGCCCACTCGGACTCAATGTCCCCCGCCTCCCTTGGAACGTGTTCAAAGCTCTCCCGGAGGTGGGAGTTAAAGCTCCGTCTTACGGGAGACTCTGCCAGACGTTCCCAGCAGACCCTCACAATACGTTTGGGCCTGCCAGGTCTGACCGGCATCCTCCCCCACCATCGGAGCCAACTCACCACCAGGTAGTGGTCAGTTGACAGCTCCGCCCCTCTCTTCACCCGAGTGTCCAAGACATGCGGCCGCAGATCAGATGAGACGACAACAAAGTCGATCATTGAACTGCGACCTAGGGTGTCCTGGTGCCAAGAGCACATATGGACACCCTTATGCCTGAACATGGTGTTCGTTATGGACAATCCATGACGAGCACAGAAGTCCAATAACAGAACACCACTCGGGTTCAGATCAGGGGGGCCGTTCCTCCCAACCACACCCCTCCAGGTCTCACTGTCATTGCCCACGTGAGCGTTGAAGTCCCCCAGTAGAACAAGGGAGTCCCCAGGAGGTGCACTCTCCAATACCCCCTCCAAGGACTCCAAAAAGGGTGGGTAATCTGAGCTGCCGTTTGGCGCATAGGCACAAACAACAGTCAGAGCCCGTCCCCCCACACGTAGGCGAAGGGAGGCTACCCTCTCGTTCACCGGGGTGAACCCCAACGTACAGGCACCAAGATGGGGGGCAACAAGTATGCCCACTCCTGCTCGGCGCCTCTCACCAGGGGCAACTCCAGAGTGGAAGAGTGTCCAACCCCTCTCAAGGAAACTGGTTCCAGAGCCAGAGCCATGCGTTGAGGTGAGTCCGACTATTTCTAGCCGGAACCTCTCAACCTCACACACTAGCTCAGGCTCCTTCCCCACCAGAGAGGTGACATTCCATGTCCCAATGGCCAGCTTCTGTAGCCGAGGATCAGACCGCCAGGGTCCCCGCCCTCGGCCACCACCCATCCCACATTGCACCCGACCCCTTTGGCCCCTCCCACAGGTGGTGAGCCCATGGGAAGGGGGACCCACGTCTCCTCTTCAGGCTGTGCCCGGCCGAGCTCCATGGGTAAAAGCCCGGCCACCAGGCGCTCGCCAGCGTGCCCCACTTCCGGGCACGGCTCCAGAGTGGGGCCCCGGTGACCCACATCCGGGTGAGGAAACATTGACTCCATTTATCTTATTCATCACATGTCTTTGGGCTGCACTTTGTCTGGTCCCTCACCTAGGACCTGTTTGCCTTGGGTGACCCTACTATGGGCATGAAGCCCCTGACAGCATAGCTCCTAGGATCATTGGGACACTCAAACCCCTCCACCATGGTAAAGTGGCAGCCCAGGGAGGAGTACTATTTAGCTGTTAATGCTAATAATAATAATAATAAAAACTTTTTAACCTAACTTTTAAATTAACTTTTAAATTAGCATTTTGGAGGATCAGTTCCTCCAAATCCTCCAAATTTTAAATTAGCATTTTGGAGGATCAGTTCCTCCAAATCCGAGGCCATGGTCTTGAGCCGGAAAAGGGTAGCATGCCCTCTCCGGGTCGGGGAGGAGGTCCTGCCCCAAGTGGAGGAGTTTAAGTATCTCGGGATCTTGTTCACGAATGAGGGAAAACTGGAGCGTGAGATCGATAGGCGGATAGGTGCAGCGTCCGCAGTGAAGCGGGCGCTGTACCGGTCTGTCGTGGTGAAGAGAGAGCTGAGTCAAAAGGCAAAGCTCTCAATTTACCGATCGATCTACGTTCCCACCCTCATCTATGGTCATGAGCTTTGGGTTATGACCGAAAGAACAAGATCTCGGATACAAGCGGCTGAAATGAGTTTTCTCCGCAGGGTGGCTGGACTCTCCCTTAGAGATAGGGTGAGAAGCTCAGTCATCCGGGAGGGACTCGGAGTAGAGCCGCTGCTTCTCCACATCGAGAGGAGCCAGTTGAGGTGGCTCGGGCATCTGGTTAGGATGCCTCCTGGACGCCTCCCTGGTGAGGTGTTCCGGGCACGTCCCACCGGGAGGAGACCCAGAGGAAGACCCAGGACGCGCTGGAGGGACTATGTTTCTCGGCTGGCCTGGGAACGCCTTGGGATTCCCCCGGAGGAGCTGCTCCAAGTGGCTGGGGAGAGGGAAGTCTGGGCCTCCCTACTTAGGCTGCTACCCCCGCGACCCGACCCCGGATAAGCGGAAGAAGATGGATGGATGGATGGATGGATTAGCATTTACTATTTAGCTGTTAATGCTAATTAAAAAGTTAATGCTAATTTTATCTTTTTCAGTAACTCCACATTTTTTGCACTAATTTTAACTTTTTTCAGCCTAATTCAGCAGAAATGTGCTCTCTCCACTTCCTTTTGGTAACTTAAGCTTCTTTCTGCTTATTTGGCTACTTCTCAGTTTTTTTTGTTGTTGCTAATTTCTAAATTTTCCTGATAATTTCCACTTCTTTGTGCTCATTTCTGCTTCTTTAAGCCCAATTGGGAAAACATGTTCTTTCTGCTTTCTTCTCCTAATTTAAGTTTGTTTTACCTTTTCAGCTACGTTTTTAGCCAATTTTAGCTGTTTTCAGATAAACTCAAGTTTTTTGTAGTAATTTCTGCTACTTTCAGCCTTAATAACTTCTTTATGCTCCTTTCAGCTTCTTATGCTCCTTTCAGCTTATTTCTGCTAGTTTCAGCTTTTTCTGCTAGTTTCAGGTACTTTAATGCTTTTTTAATGCTAATTTGAGCTTTTCCAGCTAATTCCACTTTCTTTTTTTGGTTGTTTCCTTCTGGTAGTTTCAGCTTCTTTCTGCCTTTTCAGTTTTATTTTTTTATTTAAGCTTTTGTAAAGCTAATTTTTGTGCTCATTTTAGCTTATTTAAACCTAATTCATCAAATATTTGTTCTTTCTGCTTTAATCTGCAAATTTAAGCTTGCTCTTCCATTTTAGTTATATTTCAGAATAAATAAATAAACTAATTTCACCTGTTTTTCAGCAAGTTCTTCTGCAACAAGCATTCACATGAAATGACTTTCTCTTTATATTGTTCTCATCCCTTTGCTTTCGGAGCAGGCAATAATTCACTGTACCATGTAGCCTTGCTTTCGGGCGTTGTCTCTTGCACCATCTGCAGTCCCCACTCTGTACTCCAGCACGGCTCGGGCCAGCTTGGGGTAGAACAACGCTATCCCGGGATACATCCAGATGTCCTGCATCAAGAAGTCTCTGTGTAATACATGTAACAAGAAATAACACGCTCACATGAGCTCCTAGTAGACCCACCTGATCCCAGAACACATGGCCCCAGTAATCCTGACCGTCCCCTCCGTTAGAGAGCCCGCCTGGACTGATGCCTCCAAACGAGCTGGAGGTGTCGTGGATGGAAGGGCAGGCACTGAGAAGGTAGAATAAGCAGCCGATCAGGGCCTTGCACAGGCTCTCGGAGCCGGTCACCTCCACCTTGCTCTGCAGCCACAGCTCTTTCCAGGCCTTTTCGTGAGACGGACGCAGGTTGCCGGTCGCCATCAGGCTCAAGCCCTCATCGTAAAAAGCCTCTGCAGCATCCAAGCTGTTGGCCACAACCAGGATGAAACCCCAGCGAGCCTGGGCCTGCTTAGGGAGCAGCGTCACAGTGGGGGGTACAGGGGTCCAGATGAGATGCACTGTGGGGCAGGAGCCTCCTGGGAATTCAGCCGTAGTGGTCTGTCCTTGAATACATCTGAGAGCACAGGTGAGATGGTGTGAAAAGTGTTTGTATCCCCAATTCTGAAAAGTTGAGATGTTGTGTAAAAGGTTACATGTGCATCTGCTGCATGCTCAATAATCCAGGTAGAAAAATCCAAAAAAGCTAAGTCTGACCTAGCCTGGTTAAAACCAGACCCTTGTCCTTCACTTCGCTTTGTACTAGGGTCTGGGATTCCTCCCATAGAAAACGATTTCTCCGGTCGATTTTTGACCGGACCAATCAGAGAACAGAAGGCGGAGTTTTGAACGACGTCGACTGACGTCGTCAGTTAAAGACCGTGTAAAGTAAAATTAAATTTGTGTTTTGAGTTTGTCACATGGCATAAATATGTGTTATTAATCACCCATATAAATCTGACTGATTAAAAACATTGTTTACCTTATAAAATTAAGTCTAAAAATCATGAAAAAACATGATTTTGCCTTGCTCTGGAACGCTGGGGGCGTGTCAGGCGTGGGCGTGGTTTCAGCGCAGTACTGCACCAGTGTCCTGCCCCCTGAGCTGACTGTGTGTGGAGAGGCAGACGGGAGCAGCAGTAAACCTGCTCTGTTTTTATCTGAGTTCTGGCTGTAACACCAGCTCATTTTTCCAAGAGTTACGCTGTTTTTAGTGCACTAACAACTCTGGTTTTGTTTTTAAAGTTGAGGACACATAACTCCGCTGTTATGTGTTTAATAATAAGCGCTATTTTAGAAGATGAGCAACGGACTCGCTGCACCCGGTCCGACCCGGTCACCTCGCATGCGGGGTCTGTGTTGGTGATTAAAAAGAGTAATCACGTTGATAAGTTATCTCATCTGTGTCAGCGGAGTCACGGCGTTTCACGGCGCGCGTGGCAGGATTTCAGCTCCACGCGGATCGCTCTCACACACACACACACACACACACACACACACACACGCGGGGGGCGCGGAGGTGCAGGTGGCATGTGGTCGCTCCAGCAGCACGCCTGGGTTTGTTTGACTCCCTCCTGCGTCTCAATGTCACAATGGAGCGGCTGCAGTCCTCCATGCGTAAAAGTGAGAGGAGGGAGACGGTCGGTAGCGAGTGAACGGCTCCACCGAAGAACGCATTTATACGGCTGGAGCTGCAGGGGGTGGGGCTTGTTACCGTGTGACGAAACACGGACACATTTAAACCACGCCTAAAAAATCCTGAAACAGAAATATCTTTATACACAGTTTGATCTATAACTCCAAAATTAATTTATCTACAATTTTGAGACTTTTTACTCATTTACAAGATTACAATTATGACATTTATAATGTTTATTGAAGAAAATGTTGAAATTCACTTTACACGGTCTTTAAAATGGCTGCCGCCACGAAGGAATTTTCATGAAAACAAGGTAAAAAACTATTATTTCTTTGCTGAGAAAAAATATATTTCTTAGCTGACGTTATATCAGAAGTGTTCCTGAGCTTAACAGTTCCTAAATCAATTCACGAAATGGTCAAATCTGCTGGATTTAAATAGTTTCGGTTTGACATTTTCCAAACAGCCTCGGGTGCGCTACGAAAATAAATTATAAAAAATCGAATTTTATCTCAAATGTTTAATCTAGGCCAACAGTCAGTAAATTAAAGACATATAATTACACACTGGTAGCAGAAAAAATATCCACCGAGTGGTTTCTGAGCTATTTATCTGAATAGCCTGGACCTCGCCAGGCTAAACTAACAAAACTCCGCCTTCTGTTCTCTGATTGGTCCGGTCAAAAATCGACCGGAGAAATCGTTTTCTATGGGAGAAGTCCCAGACCCTAGTACAAAGCGAAGTGAAGGACAAGGGTCTGGTTTTAACCAGGCTAAGTCTGACCAGACCAGACTTAGCTTTTTTGATTAAATTGGCAATGATTTACAAATCTCATAACCCCCATTTTTTATCCACAGTGGGACATGCAACCACCATAACTGTACCATTCTCTGGAATAAAAAAGTAGTTTTGAATTTAATGGCAGCAACACTGTAAAGCACTTTGAGATTTTTATTAATGAAAAGTGCGGTATAAATTGAATTTATTATTATTATTATAAAGACAGGGCAGGGGCAACAAAGGGCTATAAAAGGAAGTGGTACAAATCACAACAGCTGGAGAAATATTGAGCAACAAATCAGCATGCAGCTTCAAAAACAGGTTTGGTTCTGTTCTGGACAAAACTGCACGGGTTCAGGAACACGTCCACAAATCACTGTCTGCAAACACAGCTTGTTGTGCCACCCATGCTGCTTAAAGCTCTATCATACAAAGATGAGCTGAGAAACACCATTCAGAGGCGCTGCAGTCTCCCCTGAGCTTTTTTAAAATGGACTGAGGCAAAGAGAAGTCTTCTGTGGTCAGACAATCTGAACTTTGAAACTCTCATTGGGAACCACAGACACCACATACTACTGTTATCAGCACACTGTTCAAAAAGCTGCTTCTCTGATGGTATGGAGGTGCATTAGTGTATATGGCATAGGCAGTTTACTCATCTGGAAAGACACCATGAATGCAGAAAGGAATAAACAGGATTTATACATACAGTATGCTCCCACTCAGATGACGTCTTCTTACATTACACTGCTTGTATTACAACAGCACGGCGTCACAGGAGAAAAGTCCAGGTGCTGAACCGACCCACCTGCAGTCCAGACCTCTCACCAATGAAATAATAAATCCACCGTTGAAGACCAAAGACTGCTGAGCCGTTATTGGACAAGAGGACAGCCTCCCCCTCCAAATCCTCCAGCAGCTCCAGACGTTCGACAGTTTTTCACAGAAGGCGAAACGCTTCAGTGGTAAATGTACTTTTTTTTTTTTTACGTGTTGCTGCCATTGTTGTTTTTTTTTTAAAGGTGCAGTTTCTTAGTTTAGCCATTTGATGTTTACCACATGTTGCATTAAGAGTGAGTTCAATGAATAAAAATAATAATTCTGGTTTTATTAACATTTTGCACAATGTTCTAACTTTTTCTTACTTTCTTGGAATTACGGTTGTACTTGTTACGTTATTCCCCACCCAGAAATAAAAAATTAAACCTCACCTTGCGCCCTTGTAGTCAGGACCACACTCAAAAACAATATCTTTGCTCTGAGGAGTGAAGGAACTGTCCAGATGAACTGTAACGGGCTCTGCTGAGGTCACCCGACGTGCCAGCAGGACCTCCATCACCATGATGTTGGGGTAGAACCGGTGAGAGTACAAAGACTGTGAGACGTTTACACTGGCGGAGGTTAGAGCGTGGGTGAAAATGCCTGTAAATGATGGAAAAGATAAAAGAATAAAAACACATGAAATGATGCATTGAGCCACCTGCTCTGTGGAAACTACCTGTGTGGGTGTCCAAAGTGTAGCTATGCTGGGAAGCGTCTTCTGTCTCCACCTTCACAGCTAGAGGACAGGGGACATCAGCTCTGTGGCAATGTCCCCCCTCCCCGTTGTAAACTCCCCCCATGTGCATGATGTTGTTGTACACCCTCCAGCCCAGCAGACCGTTCGCCAGGGGTGGGAGGAAGCGGGGGTCATTGGGGAGACTGTTGGAGGTGAAGATGTAAGGGTCCAAGTCTTGAGACATAATCAGGTGCCGTTTGGGTCTAAATGTTGCAGAAGATCTTCACCTGAATGAAAATTATTGTCTTGACAGGACGTAAAACTTTGAGTTCAGCTCACAAAAACAGAGGAAGATTATCACTGGAAAACATTTCCCCAGCTCCTATCAGAAAAGGACGCACGTGGAAGGTGGACTTTGACACTTTTCTGTCACAAGATGTGTCCAAATGTAACCTTAAGAGACAGTTCAAATCAGATGAAGTGAGGTTCTGATGAAAAGTGGGAAACAATATCTTACCTGTTGTAGATGCCTCTTTGAACGGCTTCAGCTTGGAAAAATAGAGTTAAATTCTGACTGGAGTCATGAGCTAACAGAACATGGCTTGGATGGCTGCCATCTTAAAAAAACTCCAGTCTAAAACACTTCACAGCTTTTTATGTGAAAGTTAGGCCTGTCATGATAACAAATTTTGATGGGCGATTAATTGCTCAGAAATTATTGAGATAAACGATAACATTGTTTGAAATATGACAATAATTAGTAATTATTGTAAAACTTAGGAAAGACATTTTTAATTTGTTTTGAGTGTACCTTTTTGACCACTGGATGACAGTATAAGACTGTTTGAACTGAAGGATGGATAGTGAGGGAGTGAGCAGCGTCTCTTTAAGAAAAATGGGAGGGAGGCCCCTTGACGTGACATGGGCTGTCTCTCCTTCCTTGTTTTCGGTTCTCAAAATACTTGGTGTGGTTTGAGCTCTTTAGCATAGCATTTTTCAGACAAAGCTTTTAATAAAAAAATCAGTAAACGAGTTTTCAGCTTCTTTTAGCAGAGAAAAACAACTTTTTACACGAAGGCACGAGTTTCAACTGTGAATTTTTGGAGACGAAGGTTTTTCCTGAGGTCTGCTTGTTAGCTTAATTAGCTCGTAGCTTAGCTTCTCAGGTTAGCTGCTTTTAACAATCCAAAAATGAGATTTTGGATTGTTAAAACTGATTTTAAAGAGAAAAGAGAAAGAGAGGGGTCAGTGAAGAACACCGGAGTTGAGCTTTTTGTCATCCAGTGACTTCAGTAGAATAAGAGACACGAAGAAACGATAAAGCAGATAAATATATGATAAATGAGGTCGATAATTTTTAAATTATGTTTCAAACAGCTTTACAGCACGGAAACAGCTTTGGTCAGGGTTTTCAATGATATTCTTGTATCAAATGACTCTGGTCAGTTTGTGGTACTTGTACTCCTTGACCTTACCGCTGCTTTTGATACCGTCGACCACAGTATCCTCTTATCTCGGCTCGAACACTGGGTCGGGATCACAGGTGCTGCATTAGACTGGTTCCGCTCATACCTCGCTGACAGAAGTTTCTGTGTTAAGGTCGGGAACAGTGTATCCCCTTCAATGTCTCTTTCCTGCGGGGTCCCACAAGGCTCTATTCTCGGTCCACTTCTTTTCACGCTCTACATGCTCCCACTGGGGACCATCCTAAGAAAACATGGAATTTCGTTCCACTGTTACGCAGATGATTGCCAGATATATCTGCCACTGAAACCAGCAAATACAGGCTCCCTCCACTCTCTCCTAAAGTGTCTGGACGACATTAAGACTTGGATGGCTTCAAACTTCCTAAGTTTTAATGACCAGAAGACTGAAGTCATCATCTTCAGCCCTAGCTCAGCTGCCGCCTCTGATCACATAAACTTGGACTCCCTCCAGCCCTATCTCAAACACTCTGTAAAAAATCTTGGGATGGTTTTCGACTCAGACCT
>JBBPBX010003437.1:11507-22530 GCA_038048925.1 Garcialebias charrua
GGGGGGTGAGGAGCTTACCGGTATACCGAGTTCCTCACTGCACTCCATAGTACACGACTTTGCGGGTTTTTCCTGTGTCCCACAAACAATACGTCACATAGTTGCGCAATACCCCCGTCCCCTCGTTTCCGCGTCACATAGCGGACTCCCCCTTTCTCCTCCACCCGACTCTCCTGATTGGTCGGACACGCGTTCGCGAGTTTGAACGGCGAAATCTTCAGCATGGTGAATGCGTGGTTTGGAGGCTTGCACGAGCGTGCACGAAAAACGCTTTACAGCACGCTCAACGCGCACGTGACGTGACGCCCGACGCCAAGAGACGCCTGGAGGCGCGTCCCCCATTGACTTTGCATGTAAACCGGACGCTCCTGCAGTTGAAAACGCGTTCGGTCTGGATTCACCATAAGAGCTGCAGCTTCACACACATGGAGCAGCAAACTGCCAGAAGCCATAGAAATATCAATAGCTGATATAACAGTGCTATAAGTGGAGTATGAAGATACTCCACTTATACTTTTTTAAATGGTGAAAAAGATTTGTAGTGACAACCTTTTGTTGGGACTTGTTTTCGGCATTGTCTACAGAAAAAAAAATTCTGCTGCTCATATGACAATTTAAATGCAAGCCATCTCCAAATAACAGCCATTGTTTTTCTTTTTGCTCAGCAGTTCTTCAATATTCTGTCAGTGTTTACTTGCTGCTAAGGGGAGCGCATGCGGGTGATGGGGGGTGTGAGGGAGAAGGAGGGGCTGCATGCAGATGAGCGCAGATGGAAGGAAAATAACTACCGGTACACAAATTTCCAAGTCTAATAATACGGTACTCTATGGTTGCCATTGAGCCATTTTAAACATGGCAAACTGAAAAACTTGCGATACATTGAGTATATTTGATATATTGCCCAGCCCTACTTTGGATCGAAGCTAATGATTACATCTTTTGAGCCCTTAGTTTCTATGTTTATGGCTGCGTTTAGCAAGCGTGAGGCAAACATACCGGTGTGGGTGCTCTCCATAGTGGTTTCTGACTGTTCTGTGCAGGAGATATCAGCTTCTGTTCGGGGAATATAGAAGAGCTCTTCACTGCCATGAGGTTTGTAAGGAAGCAGTACAGGAGCTGTGGGAAAAAAAGAGACAATTTATAAACCCATTTTTACTGGCACACATTAAGATGAAAGAAAATTATTACATTCTAGTTTTTTGTTCATATTTAAAAATAAAACTGATACACACATACATGCACACACAGGCAACACATTATCACACTCCATCTTAGAATTAGGTTTATGTGAGTAAATTCCAATAAAAACTGACCTGATTTTTCAGCAGTTGGACTTTCTGGTATTGCTTCAGTTTTATGCTGTGATGTGAAGGACTGTGTGGATACTGCCGTCACCTGTCTTACAGTTTTAAACAGGTTGAGGGTGTCAGATCTTTCAGGTGCCCGCTGTTTTACAGGTTCTCTGCTGTCACAGCACTCTGGTAGACTGGACGAACCAACGTCTTCATCTGGACGGCTAGCAGCTGAAGCTGGGTCTTTGGGAATAACAAAGAGTTGCTGGGGAAGCCCTGAAGCCACATCAGGTGGAGTAGAGTAGGCAGTGGATGTAGGGGTGTTATCTGTCACTTTTGGGGACAATTTGAGATGGAGGTGTGAGATGTAATCTGGCATTGCAGTGTATCCAAAACCTGCAGCCAGACTTTGTTTATGATCAACACCCAAAACAGAGCTGGGACGATTGCATAACTCCTCACAGGGACTGAAGGGCTGTGCACGGTCATGTCTGATAGTTGCTGGTACATCTGTTTGATCTAAACCTTGTTTGAGTGGGAGAAACTCTTCATACTGACCCTCCAGAGTGTCCTGCCTACTCTGTTTTTTTGAAGCTGACTGAGACATCACACTTTGACCTCTGTTATAGAAACCCTTACTTGCTTCGTAAACAGATGGTTCTCCATTTGTTGTTTGTGGTACAGCAACCGCTTCACCTCCATGCAGATGAGATGGAACTGGCCGGATGGTAATAATGGGTTTGTCTGTTCCTGTGGAGAGCTCTGTTAGGTGCAGTGGGTGTGGGGCTGGGCTGAGGGGAGGGGCAGGGGTGGTGGAAGTTGAGGGGAAAGTAGAGCGCCTGCGAGTGGATACAGTGATGGATGTAAAAGTCTGACATTGTTTTCTAGAGAGGCTTACACCTTCTCTGGCAGCAATCTCACACACCCGGGCTTCTAAATGTGTGTGAGGGTTGCACTGTAACTGTATGTTGGACTCTGGGTGCTCCATACTGAGGCGGTGCTGATTGTCCACATCAAGAGTGGAAAATGTCTTCCCAAAAGGAGGATCAAGCTCTTTATTGACTTGAAGACTTAAAGATGCACTGCTCTCTGTATCGGTGCTCACTTGGCTCTACAAGGAGTAAAAAACAGCTTTGTCAGTAGACTTGAAAAAGTTATATACTGTATTTGTTTTGTTCTGCATGGCAATTCAATGAAAACAAAGATCCATTTAACACTTAAAATTAACTTAGAACATGTAATTTTGCCACACTGAAACACACCAGTTACCTTTATAATAAGATTTACACTGTCCAGAGAGGGTGGGCTAACATCAAAATGACAAATATAAAACATTTACACTTTCACAAAAATGAACATAAACTCATAAAAAATGTCATCTTCATTTTACAATGGTTTGTATAACTTGTTTTGTCACTTGTAATGACAGTGAGGTCTTTTGAGAGGTTACCTTAATAGGGTTTTCTAACAGCAGCTCGTTCTTGATCTCCTCAATGCACTTTCGATCTTCTATAGTAAGCTCCTGTAGTTCACACTGCTGTCCGAATATATTTAACTTGATCCCCTCTGAAAACACAATACCATGTTTAAGATAAGTCTGAAACACCAAAAACATTAGCTCTTAATGATTCATGGAGTGAGCAGTCCAAACCAAAGATCTGTCACTTCCGAGCTGAACAATGGTAAGTAAGATACAAACCGTATTCCAAAACAGGACACTAAACAAATTGTGAATAAAAACTGAATGCAATGATGTGGAGGTGCCAACATCTAATATTTTATTCAGAATAGAACACAAATCACAGATCAAAAGTTTAAACTGAGAGAATTTATCATTTTAAGGGGAAAATATGTTGTTTCAAAATTTCATGGCGTCAACAAATCCCCAAAAAGTTGGGACAAGTCCATTTTTACCACTGTGGGGCATCCCCCCTTCTTCTTACAACACTCAACAGATGTCTGGGGACAGAGGAGACCAGTTTCTCAAGTTTAGAAATAGGAATGCTCTCCCATTCATGTCTAATACAGGCCTCTAACTGTTCAATCGTCTTGGGCCTTCTTTGTCGCACCTTCCTCTTTATGATGCGCCAAATGTTCTCTATAGGTGAAAGATCTGGACTGCAGGCTGGACATTTCAGTACCCGGATCCTTCTCCTACGTAGCCATGATGTTGTGATTGCTGCAGAATGTGGTCTGGCATTATCTTGTTGAAAAATGCAGGGTCTTCCCTGAAAGAGATGACGTCTAGATGGGAGCATATGTTGTTCTAGAACCTGAACATAGTTCTCTGCATTAATGGTGCCTTTCCAGACATGCAAGCTGCCCATGCCACAAGCGCTCATGCAACCCCATACCATCAGTGATGCAGGCTTCTGAACGGAGCGTTGATAACAACTTGGGCTATCCTTGTCCTCTCTGGTCCGGATGACATGGCGTCCCAGTGTTCCATAAAGAACTTCAAATCGTGACTCATCTGACCACAGAACAGTCTTCCATTTTGCCACACTCCATTTTAAATGACCCCTGGCCCAGTGCAAACGTCTGAGCTTGTGGAGCTTGCTTAGAAATGGCTTCCTCTTTGCACTGTAGAGTTTCAGCTGGCAACGGTGGATGGCACGGTGGATTGTGTTCACTGACAATGCTTTCTGGAAGTATTCCTGAGCCCATTCTGTTATTTCCTTGACAGTGGCATTCCTGTTTGAGGTGCAGTGACGTTTAAGGGCCCGGAGATCACGAGCATCCAGTAGAGTTTTACGGCCTTGACCCTTACGCACAGCGATTGTTCCAGATTCTCTGAATCTTTTGATGATGTTATGCACGGTTGATGATGATAACTTAAAAGTCTTTGCTATTTTACGCTGGGTAACACCATTCTGGTATTGCTGCACTATCTTTCTGCGCAACAATGGTGGAATTGGTGATCCTCTTACCATCTTGGCTTCTGCGAGACATTGACACTCTGAGAAGCTCTTTTTATACCCAATCATGTTGTCAATTGACCAAATTAGTGTTAACTGGTCTTCCAGCTTTCGTTATATGCTCAATTTCCTTTTTCCAGTAACTTATTGCTACTTGTCCCAACTTCTTTTGTGAAATTTTGAATCAAGATATTTTTCCTTTAAAATGTTACATTTACTCAGATTAAACCTTTAATCTGTCATCTATGTTCTATTACGAATAAAATATTGACATTTGCCATCTCCACATCATTGCATTCAGTTTTTATTCACAATTTGTTTAGTGTCCCAACTTCTTTGGAATCCGGTTTGTAGAAGCTGTGGCTCCTGGTGGAAAAAAATTAGCAGAAAATCCTTGTGATAACTCTTCCATAAGATAGAATGAGGATGATGTTTCAATTAAAGGTCTAGCATTCCTTTAAGAATTCAAATCACCCACCACCATTTCATACCAGCAGTTTTAACTATGGTAAGACCATCTGATGATGAAAAGGAATTAAGTTACAGTCGTTTTGGTCAATCTTGTAAATGACGTGCAATCTCATGTAATATTGCAAAAACTTGTGCTCAAAATATTTATTGAGAATGATTTTCGGTTACACTAAATTTTAGCTAAATATTTGTAAAATTAACTGGGTTATGGTAATTTATGTGTTTGCTAATGCTGATTAGCTGCAGTGGCCATCTTGAAATGGGTTGACTCCAAAAGTTAATCAACCAAAAGATTCTAGTGATGAAACTATTCCAAAGCAGTGAAATATGGCTACCCTACAGATGCTTCTCCATTGTGAAGTACCAGTCTTAATATCTATTCAGTTCTTCTCAGGTGTGGACATATCTCCAGTGTAACTGGGTCCTCCACTCTCTGGGCAGGACTGTAACAGTAAAGAGGGTTTGTCTTCTTTGTTTGGGTAAGATCTTCATAGCTCATATTCTGCTCAACAAATTAGGCCAATCAATGGCTACTGATATAAAAATTGTCTGCTTAGAGCGGTACGCTTGGAACCACAGATACCATACCATTTTATTTATAGAGCACTTTAAACAGTGACAAGGCCAACCAAAGTGCTGTACAAACAAACAAACAACAGGCAACACACAACAATGAAGTACAAAAAATAGACATAAGAACATTGCAGATCATAAATAAAATGACCAAACACAGATGAGCTGGTGTTGAAAGTAACAGAATAGTAATGGGTCTTTAGATGGGATTTGAAAACCGAGAGGGAGGGGGCCTGTCTGACAAGCAGCGGTAACTCGTTCCAGAGTCTTGGGACTGCTACAGGGAAAGCCCTGTCACCTCTGCGTTTAAGACGAGTCCCTGGAACTGTTAAAAGTACCTGGTCCGCTGACCTCAGAGCACGTGGTGGGGCATATGGGTGTATCAAATCGGAGAGATAGGCTGGGGCGAGACTGTTCAGCGATTTGTAGACAGAGAGGAGAATTTTGAACTGGATTCGAAGATGAACCGGTAGCCAGTGCAGGGAGGCCAAGACTGGTGTAATGTGCTCTCTTTTGCCTGTACTGGTTAAAAATCGGGCTGCTGCGTTCTGGACCAGTTGTAGTCATGCAATGGTGGTCTAACTGATACCAAACAGGAGTGAATTGCAATAATCAAGCCTAGATGTAATAAATGCATTAATTACTGTCTCCATGTTATTTTTGGATAATATGGGCTTCAGCTTAGACAGTCACCTCAGCTGGAAAAAACAGGATTTAACGATCATATTTACATGGATGTTGAGTTTCATGGAAGGATCACTCCCAGATTTGTGACTTTTTGTTTTTCAGACAGGGCTAGAGCAGAAAGGTAAATGCATTGGTTCGAGATTGTTGTACTGATAGCTGTTATTATTGTATCCACCGCTAGGGGGAGCTGTAGGCTACTGCATGTAGATACTGTACAGAACGTAGTAGAAGAGGAGTTGAATAAAGAAGTTATCGAGCTAACGCACGAGGCTTCTTCCCGATTTTTTATTCTTACTAAGAATAAGAACATTACATGGTACCAGGAGTCGTCGAACAAGAAGCAACACAATGATGGATGCATTAAAACCGCCAAGTCCGTTGAAACTGACTGGAAACGTGGATGCAGGTTGGAGAGCTTTTAAACAGCAGTTCATGCTGTACCTCGCGGCTGTCGGAGTGGATCGGTGGGCAGATGAAAGGAAAATAGCCATGCTGCTCACCGTCGCCGGAACAGAAGCAATAGAAGTCTTCAACACGTTTGTGTTTGCTCAACCCGAGGACAAAGATAAGTTTGAAGAGGTTGTGAAGAAATTTGACGAACATTGACTGTCAAAGAAAAATGAAACTTATGAGAGGTACGTCTTTTGCTCACGCCTACAGCAAGCGGGTGAGTCATTTGATACCTTCCTCACTGACCTCAAGCTTAAAGCTCAGTCCTGTAATTTTGGTGACCTCAGAGACTCAATGATAAGAGATCATAGTGTTTGGCACCAATGAGAAGAAACTATTGAGAGAAATTAATGAGAGAAACGGAGCTAACTTGGACAGTACTATAAAAATATGTCAAGCCAGCGAGTTAGCACGACAGCATGTCATCTGTTTTCAAGAGCCTGCACAAAGAACAGCACATCAAGAAGATGAGTCTGTCAATGCAGTGATGAAAAGAAAACCTTGGAACAAATTTAAAAATGATGACATTAAAAGCAAAGACAATAATGAAGAAATTTACAGTTGCAAAAGATGTGGTGAAAAACACAGACAAAGACAATGTCCTGCCTTTGGTAAAAAATGTGCAACATGCAAAGGACTAAACCATTATGCTAAAATGTGTTTCTCCAAGAAAAGAGGACAAGAAATCCACACAGTGCAGGAAGACACAGCTGACAGTGATGCATTAAGTGAAACATTTTACATCAAAATGGTGTCACAAGATGAAGATGTCAGCTCACAGTCTTCAAAAGCAGACGCTGTTAAAGCTGTAAATGTGGTCGCAGAAGACAAATGGACTGCTCCACTATTAGTTAATGGGACCATAGTGACATTCAAAATTGACACTGGGGCCAAAGTTAACTTAATCAGCGAAAGGGATTTCAACACATTAAAGGAAAAGCCTAAAATTCAGTCAGAAAAAGTCTCACCTCTGAAGGCTTATAACAACCAACCGATACAAACAAAAGGTGGCTGCAGACTGAATGTAACAGTAAAAGGCAAAAAGCATAATCTACTGTTTACCATTGTGCCTAATGGGCATGAGTCTCTCATAGGAGATAAAACATCTGAAGACCTACGACTGGTCAAGAGGATCTATCAGATTAATGCTGACAACATAGAAGTATCTAAACAAGACAAAAGACCAGCACCAAGCAGTGACAAGCTGGGCATCTCTGTATCTGAGGATGCGGAAACACATGTAAACATGGTGGCAGCCACACTCCCTGCATCAGATGTAATGTTGCAGAAAATTGTACAGGAAACAAAGATGGAGGAGGAGACCAACAAAGGAAGTCTTGTAAAGAAGAAGTCTCAACCTGAAAGTCAAAACTGCACCACAGAAGTGGAAAAAGAAAAAAGTAAAAAGGTGAACATGGTGGCGAAACAAGAGACATGTTGGGATCAAAGTGTTGAGCAGGACGAGAAGATGAAAACAAAGAAACTTGACATCAGTGACATGGATGAGGAAGACAAGAGTGTGAGCAAAAAGAAGAAGCAGACTGAGGGATGTGTTGAAGAAAAGAAGAAGGGAAACGCTGTAACTACAGATGTTACGGAAACGAAAAACAAAAAGAAAGCTAAAGTCAAGGAAAATGGAGTGACGTTAAACACAGCAGGTTGAAATTGAGGAGGCAAACTTGAAAAGGAAGAAGAAGAAAAAGAAAGAGGCGAAGAAGGAAGCAGCCGAGATGAAAAGCAAGAAGAAAAAAGTGGTTGAAGACAAACGTCACAGATGTAGTGGGCATGACCATGTCCACTCTGATACACCTGTGTATTTTTGAACTGTTCCAGAGATGACCTTTACTGACCTCTCAGTAAAGCAAGACATTTACTACAAATTATTCCATTAGTTGTAATCTGAGAACATAGTCACCAAAAGAGACTATTTCTATCTTTGATTTTATTCTAATGTAATCAAAAGAATAACTTTTGTCATTTTCATGATATATGTTATATGCTGTTATTCTTTTAATATGGAGTATTACTGTGTTACTTGACCAAATGAAAGTGTCTACTCAAAATATCTATGACAAAGTTGAATAATGTGTCAAATTGACTTGCTCAGGAGTTGTTTTTGTTGAGTTCAGCTAAAACTCTCGTTAGCGTCGAGATGTCTCCTCTCTTTCAGACACTTTTCCAAAACATTCCTCTTTGTTATCTAAGCAGACTTGCTGTCAACCTTGAGTTTTCACTTCACGTTTTCACACTCCTCTTGGCCCACGGACCAATGAGGAAAGTGTGTTCTAATCTCAAATTTTTGAGTAAAAGCGTTTGCTTCCGTGAACGCTTTAGAGTTTGAATGGACAGAGACCTGAAAGCTCTCTGCCTTGGAAGCTGATGTAAGCTGCAGTCATACGCCAAAGACTGGCTTATTCAGCGAAGAATTTATGGACACCTCCATAAATTCAATAGAGCTAAAGAGCTCCAAGTTCTGAATGAACTTTCTTTGCGAAACATCTCGTCTTGAAGTCAACCAGGAGCTGACGCATTTTCTGATGATCCAAGCGGAACCCAGGAGACGTTGGAAAGTAAACAACCAGTTCGGACGAACTGGGCCTGAAGGACTCTGTGCATCTGAAAGGCTGGTGCCATCTCTTTACCAGACTTCTCGTCGGTGAAGGTAATGAGTCAGCGTTTACAAACGTACCTGGGATTTTAGCAGAAATCTGATGGGAGTGTCATTTCTGGTAACATGCTCAAGACATATTTCTTTAAACCATCTCTCCATCTCTCCTCCTATTTCCTTATCCCTCTCAATCTATCTGGAAACTATATTTAAGCTAAAGAGCCACAGACTGAGTATAATGACATCCTGTATTTATGTCTGTTGTGTTGCAATTTAAATGTGCTGACGTGTTAAATTGCAAGAAAGTGAAATCATGTCAATCACGTGTAATGGTGTTAATTTTGTTGATTTATTTTAAATAAATGGTAGTGTCTTTGACATACCAAACTAAGTTAACGTCTTTGGCACTTAATGGCTTTATTTATTTATCCGTCATAAAGATCACAGAAATATTGGGTAAACTGAAAAAGAAAAGAATCCGTGAAATTACTATTCAATCTGAATAAGTAATTAATTAAGGATAAAGAAGTCAGCTTAATACTGACCCCTGATAAAATCCTTTACATCTGGGTGGCACCGTATGTGTTTAAAGACACAATATGGTGGTTACCCTCATGTTTGCTTCACAGAGAAAGAAAGAAAAAAACAGAAAAGCAACGGTGCTAAATGAAGTAGGACCCAGTTCGTTTACTGTTGAGACAGAAAATGGACAAGTGTTCAGAAGAAACCGGAGGAGTCTGTTAAAGGTTCAAGATGCTAACCATCAGTTCGAAGAGGATGAATCTGAACAACAGAGTGTTACATCAGATGAACACCAGAGTGAACCTTTTTCACCTTCACCAACAACAGAGACACTGAGAAGGTCTTCCCGACCTAGGAAACCTCCAGAGAGGCTCATTGAACAATTGTGAACTATTGTGTAAAAAGAAAAAAAAAAGAATAATTTGTTAAAGATGTTGTTTGCTTGTTGAAATGTAAAATATAATTTGTGCAGTAGTTATTTGGTCATACTGGTTAAAGATAAAAAATAAAAATGAAATAACATTCTTGATTATAAACAGCATTGTAGAATTAGATATAACATGTTCTATGTCAGGAGTGTTAATACTATACTATCAGAGTTTGACAGTGTTGTAAGAGTTTGAATAGTTATTCAAAACCTGTCAGAAAAGGGGATGTACTGATAGCTGTTATTATTGTATCCACCGCTAGGGGGAGCTGTAGGCTACTGCATGTAGATTTCATTCATTCATTCAACCTTTATTTAGTCAGGTAAATCTTTTGAACCTCATGGGCTCATTTACGAAAGCGACCTGCTAAAACTAAAGAACAATGAACAGCAGTGATAGAATTTCATTAAACAATAAACAAACAAACAATAAACAATAGAAAACAAAAAGAGAGAAAAAAACAAAAGATTTTTTTTTTTTCTTTTTTTAACAAAGTATCAAAAAACTAGCAAAACATTATAAGGTAGACGTATAAAATCAAAGACAGGAACAAATCTGCATTGGTTTTTGCCAGGATTCCAACAGATTCTGAAAACCATTTAGAGAAGTCAAGGTCGAGAGCTTCAGATCTTTTTGTAAGATATTCCATGAAGCAGGAGCAGAATAGGAGAAGGCCCTTTTTCCAAGTTCAGTCCTCACTGACGGAACACTGCAGGTAATCATGTCCTGAGTGCGCACACTGTAGCTGCACTCACGCAAAGACATGTAGGAGGAGATGTATGTACAGAACGTAGTACAGAACGTAGTAGAAGAGGAGTTGAATAAAGAAGTTATCAAGCTAACGCACGAGGCTTCTTCCCGATGTTTTATTCTTACTTAGAATAAGAAGCTAACGCACGAGGCTTCTTCCCGATGTTTTATTCTTACTAAGAATAAGAACATTACAATTGTGTCATTGGGAAGGAACAATATGGCTTCAGACTTCTTATCATTAAAACTTAAAGCTCCCCTGACATTATCTTTTAACTTTCCATAAAATGGCACAACATATATATATATATATATATATATATA
>JBBPBX010003437.1:22623-54699 GCA_038048925.1 Garcialebias charrua
CTTTGACCTTTGCTGACACCTTTTTGTCACAAATCACTCCTGAAACTTTTCTCCATCCGCTCCGTCCTGCCTGGACTCTTTTTCACCTCTTTACCACATTCCCCATTTTCCTGGACAGTGGACCCCAAGTACTTGAAGTCCTGCACCTTTGTGACCTCTGCTCCTTGTAGCCTCACTGTTCCACTGGTCTCCCTCTCATTCACCGTGGCACAGTGGTAATGGCAGTCGACCCCCGATCGGAAGGTTGGAGGTTCGAATCCCGCGTCCGCCCACCATGTGTCGTTGTGTCCCTGGGCAAGACACTTAACCCCGAGTTGCTCCCGGTAGGTCTGGATGGCGCCTTGCAAGGCAGGCTACCACTACCGGTGTATGAATGTCTGAATGAATGGGTGGATGGTTGGTATTGTAAAGCGCTTTGGGGCTCCTCACAGGGGGCTGGAAAGCGCTATATAAATAAGCTCCATTTACCATTTACTCCATTCACACACATGTACTCTGTCTTACTACGGCTGACTTTCATTCCTCTTCTTTCAAGTGCATACCTCCACCTCTCCAAGTTCTCTTCCACTTGTTCCCTGTTCTCACCACATATCACAATGTCATCTGCAAACATCATAGTCCATGGGGATTCCTGCCTGACCTCATCTGTTAGTCGGTCCATCACCAGAGCAAACAAGAAGGGGCTCAGAGCCGATCCTTGATGCAATCCCACCTCCACATTGAAGCTATCTGTCACTCCTACAGCACATCTCACCACTGTCCTGCTGTCTTCATACATGTCCTGTACCAGTCTAACATACTTTTCTGCCACTCCAGATTTCCTCATGCAATACCACACCTCCTCTCTTGGCACCCTGTCATATGCTTTTTCTAAATCCACAAACACACAATGGAGTTCTTTCTGACCTTCTCTGTACTTCTCTATCAACATCCTCAAAGTAAAGATGGCATCTGTGGTGCTCTTTCTTGGCATGAAACCATACTGCTGCTCACAGATAGTCACCTCTTGTCTAAGCCTTCCTTCCACAACTCTAATAATAATAATAATAATAAATTCAATTTATACCGCACTTTTCATTAATAAAAATCTCAAAGTGCTACAACAATAAAACAAGTGATAAAATCAAATAAAATCAATAATGGTATCAACTAAGATTAAAGACAGAATCATGTGGAGGCAGAATAGGCCTGCTTAAAAAAATAAATAAATAAATAAAACAAGTGATAAAATCAAGTAAAATCAATAATACTATCAACCAAGATCAAAGATAAAATCATGCGGAGGCAGAATAGGCTTGCTTAAAAAGAAAAGTCTTTAAACCGCTTTTAAAGTCAACCAGTGACTGTGGAGCTCTCAGGCAGTCAGGGAGGGAGTTCCATAGGCGGGGGGCAGCCACACAGAATGCCCTGTCTCCCATGGTCCTTAATTTGGTTCGTGGAATGTGAAGTAGATTACTGTTCTGTGATCGTAGAGACCGGGTGGATGAATATGGTGCAAGAATGTCCTTTAGATAGTCAGGTGAAGTTCCGTGTAAGCATTGGTGTGTAATGAGAGCAGTTTTGTATTGAATTCTGTAGGTGACAGGAAGCCAATGGAGGTTATGGAGAATGGGTGTAATATGTTCAAATTTACGAGCTCTCAATAAAATCCTTGCTGCACTGTTTTGAATATATTGAAGTTTCTGAAGATTTTTGCCAGGGATTCCAATAAACAGGGAGTTGCAGTAGTCGAGCCTGGAGGAGACAAAGGCATGGACGAGTTTCTCAGCATCGGAAAAAGTCAGAGATGGGCGAAGTCTGGAGATGTTTCGAAGATGGAAGAAGCAGGTTTTAAACAGATACTTAATGTGATTTTCAAATGTAAGATGAGAGTCCATTTTTATTCCAAGATTTGTAACAGAGGTGGAGAGGGGGATGTCTTGACCAGAGAAGGAGATTGTTGTTAAAGTTGATGTTTGTATCTGGTGAGGGGTGCCAATCATTATGGCCTCAGTCTTGGAGCAGTTTAATTGAAGAAAGTTCTGATTCATCCATGCCCTTATTTCCTCCAGGCAGGTAGAGAGGGCAGTGAGTGAAGATGGAGATGGGGATGATGAGGATGATCCAGTCCTGATGTAAAGCTGTGTGTCGTCGGCATAGCAGTGAAAAGAAATGTTGAACTGATTAATAATTTGACCTAAAGGCAGCATGTAACCTGGGTGTACACTTGAATGATAACCTCAGCTGGAGCAATAACACCACCAGCCTGATCAAGAAAGGTCATCAGAGACTCTACTTCCTCAGACGGCTGAGACGAGCCGGTCTGAGAAGCCCAGTCCTCACCTCGTTCTACAGGTGTGCAGTGGAGAGCGTCCTGTGCTCCAGCATCAACGTGTGGCATGGAGGCTGCACAGTTGCAGAGAGAAAAGCTCTGCAGAGAGTGGTGAAGGCTGCACAGAAGTCTGTGGGAGTCAGTCTCCCCACCATCACAGACATTTACACCTCCAGATGCAGAAAAAGAGCCACCTGCATCATGAAAGACCTCACTCACCCAGCACACTCACTCTTTGCACCACTCCCCTCGGGACGGAGGTTGAGGAGCATCAAATGTAGAACCACTAGACTGAGAAACAGCTTCTACCCTGAGGCTGTCAGACTCATGAATAAATAAATAATAAGAATAAACACTGCAAAATGTCACATCATACTGATACTGTACTGATCTGTTTCTTGTTGCTGCGTTCATCTGTGACCATCTGCTCATGTTCGTGCTGCTGTTTATAATGATGTTTTTCTACTACATTAGGGCTTAGTGTATTACTAGCTGATGTGATGTCTCTCTTAGTTAATCCTAGATGTTATTATTGTATTTCTCTTGCATTTGTTGTTGGATGTAACTGGGACCCTGTGTACATAATCTCGTTTTCAACACATGTACTACATGCGGTGCAAATGACAATAAATTCTCTCTGACTCTGACTCTGACTCTCTGATGTAAAGGGAAAACAGCAGGGGCCCCAGAACTGACCCTTGAGGGACACCACAGGAGACACCGACTGTCTGGGAAGTGGCATTGCCAAGACTAACGCATTCCAGCCTATCGGAGAGGAAAGATTTAAACCAGTCCAGGACAGTGTCACAGAGACCGACCTCCACATGAAGACGGTGGAGAAGGATATTATGGTCCACAGTGTCGAAGGCTGCAGGAGGACAAGGACGGAGGGAGAGCCAGTGTCAGCAGCCATGAGGATATCATTTGTAACTCTCAGTAATGCAGTCTCAGTACTGTGAGCTACTCTGAATCCCGACTGGAACTTCTCGTACAGAGAGTGTTGCTGTAGGTGGTCCTGCAGCTGAGCAGCAACTGCTTTTTCCAGCACTTTAGACAGAAACGGGAGGTGGGAAATTGGGCGGTAATTAGAAAAAATGTCGGGATCCAAATTAGATTTTTTCAGAAGAGGCCTAATGATGGCAGTTTTTAGAGGCAGTGGAACATGACCAGATTGTAGAGACTGATTTATTATTTGTGTGATTAATGGGCTAATTGCAGAGTGATTGGATTTTATGAGAGATGAGGGGAAGGGATCCAGGGCGCAGGATGAAGGCTTCATTTTCTTTATGATGGACTCCACCTCACTCTGAACAACCTCATCAAAGCTGCTCAGGGACCCAGGATGCAGACGGGTAGATGGTAAACGAAGATCAGGGAGGTTGTGAAGCTGAGATCTGATGGTGTCAATTTTGTTTTTAAATGATGAAAGGAACAGGTCGCATTTTTGAACACATTCCTCAGAAGTTTGTTTAATGGGATTAAGTAGATGAGTTACTGTGGAGAAGAGCTGTTTAGAGTTACCAGGGCAGGTGTTGATGATGTTGGAGTAATACTTGGAGCGTGCTTCTTTAAGAGAATAGGCGTATGCTTTCTGATGTTCTTTGTATGCCTGCTTATGTACAGAGAGACCAGATGATTTTACACGTCTCTCAATAGCACGGCCAGTTGCCTTCATCCTGCGCAGCTCACCAGTGTACCAGGGGGCTGAACGGGAGAAAGACACCAGTCTTGTCTTCAAGGGAGCATGTAGGTCCAGAAGCTCTTGGAGAGATCGGTTGTAGTAATCAACGGAGTCATTGGCAGATGAATGATTGACAGCGGTCAGGGCGTGAAGATCAGCGGACAGAACATCAGGGGAAATGTTTTTAAAGTCCCGGAACTGGATGGGTCGCTTTGGGTTTGAAGCAGGCAAAGTTGAAGGCACTTCCAAAGAGATGGCACTGTGGTCCGAGACACCCAGGTCATATACAGATAAGTTATTGATGAGTACAGTGTCTGTAATCACCAAATCCAGAGTGTGCCCCCTGCTGTACGTAGGGGCGTCCACATGTTGGGTGAGATTAAGAGAGTCCAAAAGAGACTTAAAATCTATTGCCAACGGGGAAGAGGAATTGTCCATGTGGATATTTAAATCTCCAAGAAAAATGGTTTTCACAGGGGAGGTGCAGAAAAAGGTGAAGAGGTCATGCATCTCTGAGTTAAATGAAACATGCGGTCATCAACTTAATTCCCCTGTAGTTGCTACAACTCTGTACATCACCCTTGTGCTTAAAAATAGGAACCAGCAACTTCTCCATTCTTCAGGCATTTTCTCACCCTCAAATATTCCATTAAATATTTGAGTCAAAAACCTCACTGCCATCTCTCCAAGACATTTCCAAACCTCCACTGGTATGTCATCAGGTCCTACTGCCTTCCCCTTCTTCATTCTTTTCAAAGCTTTCCGGACTTCACCCTCACTAATCTTTCCCACTTCCTGGTCCACAGTTTCTATGACCTCCACTCTTCTTTCTCTTTCATTCTCTTCATTCATTAGCTCCTCAAAGTAATCCTTCCATCTTCCCATCACACTCTCCTCACTTGTTAGAACATTCCCATTCCCATCTTTAATAAGCCTAACCTGCTGCACATCCTTTCCAGCCTGATCCCTCTGTCTTGCCAATCGGTACAAGTCCTTCTCGCCCTCTTTAGTGTCCAGTCTCCCATACAACTCATTGTACGCCCTCTGCTTTGCCTTAGCTACTTCCCTCTTTGCTCTATGTCCCATCTCCTTATATTCCTGTCTCCTCTCTTCAGTCCTCTCACTGTCATATTTCTTCTTGGCTAATCTCTTTCTTTGAATGGTGTCCTGCACTTCACTATTCCACCACCAGGTTTCCTTATCATCCATTCTCTGTCCAGATGACACACCAAGTACCTTCCTACCTGTCTCTTTAATTACTGTTGCTGTATGCTGGTGAAGATTCTCAGTCCTCCAGGACATGATAAAATCAAAAAAGGCGTTCAATACAGGATCAACTGGACTTTATTTGTTGCAGAAAACATTTCGACTTCTGTCCAGAAGTCTTTTTCAATTCTGAATGAATGGAAGCTGTGAGAACGAGAAGTTTTATACAGGCTGACAAGCCACGCACCAACATATGAAATTGGAAACTGAAATAACACCACAAAATACCTAACATGCCCATTCTATTTAAATTGACAAAACAACACATCACAGCTTAACAGAAGGGGGTTTGTAACACATACATGTAAATTGAAAGATCACACCTTAACAGTAGGAGGTTCCCTTGAGGTCTCTGGTAGAAGACACAAAACTGTATGTAAATTGACAAAAAAGCACAGATGGTTTGAGAGGGGGGTGAAGGAAGCTGTGTATGTTAAGAGAGAAAAACCTTCTCTTAACAGAGGAGGAGGTCTGAGATTTCAACTTTCTAAGACTTATAACTCAGTTTTGGATTTGATTCCGAAACGTTTTACACTGGATGGGAGCAGGGATGTCTTGTCTGTAAATTAGACTAACAAAGTTCTCTGAGTAGCCTCTGTTGTTGTTTGGGAGGTGTTTTTTGTCAATTTACATACAGTTTTGTGTCTTCTACCAGAGATAACTTTAAAGGGTTAAACATCTATGTTTACCTACATAAGTAATTGATTCAATAACTTGTTTAGAGAGCAATCAACCCAGCTGAATGCATGCAGCTCAAAAACCTGTTTTATTTAACTACAGACTTTATTTTCTTATTTGAATTAGACTGTTTTAACCCTCCCCTCCCTGGGCTGCCACCTTGCCGTGGTGGAGGGGTTTGAGTGTCCCAATGATCCTAGGAGCTATGCTGTCAGGGGCTTCATGCCCCTAGTAGGGTCACCCAAGGCAGACAGGTCCTAGGTGAGGGACCAGACAAAGTGCAGCCCAAAGACCCCTTATGATGAGTCAAATCACTGGAAACAATGTTCCCTCGCCCGGACGCGGGTCACCGGGGCCCCACTCTGGAGCCAGGCCCGGAGGAGGGGCACGTTGGCGAGCGCCTGGTGGCCGGGCTTTTACCCATGGAGCTCGGCCGGGCACAGCCCGAAGAGGAGACGTGGGTCCCCCTTCCCATGGGCTCACCACCTGTGGGAGGGGCCAAAGGGGTCGGGTGCATTGTGGAATGGGTGGTGGCCGAGGACGGGGACCCTGGCGGTCTGATCCTCGGCTACAGAAGCTGGCCATTGGGACATGGAATGTCACCTCTCTGGTGGGGAAGGAGCCTGAGCTAGTGTGTGAGGTTGAGAGGTTCCGGCTAGAAATAGTCGGACTCACCTCAACGCATGGCTCTGGCTCTGGAACCAGTTTCCTTGAGAGGGGTTGGACACTCTTCCACTCTGGAGTTGCCCCTGGTGAGAGGCGCCGAGCAGGAGTGGGCATACTTGTTGCCCCCCATCTTGGTGCCTGTACGTTGGGGTTCACCCCGGTGAACGAGAGGGTAGCCTCCCTTCGCCTACGTGTGGGGGGACGGGCTCTGACTGTTGTTTGTGCCTATGCGCCAAACGGCAGCGCAGATTACCCACCCTTTTTGGAGTCCTTGGAGGGGGTATTGGAGGGTGCGCCTCCTGGGGACTCCCTTGTTCTGCTGGGGGACTTCAACGCTCACGTGGGCAATGACAGTGAGACCTGGAGGGGTGTGGTTGGGAGGAACGGCCCCCCTGATCTGAACCCGAGTGGTGTTCTGTTGTTGGACTTCTGTGCTCGTCATGGATTGTCCATAACGAACACCATGTTCAGGCATAAGGGTGTCCATATGTGCTCTTGGCACCAGGACACCCTAGGTCGCAGCTCGATGATCGACTTTGTTGTCGTCTCATCTGATCTGCGGCCGCATGTCTTGGACACTCGGGTGAAGAGAGGGGCGGAGCTGTCAACTGACCACTACCTGGTGATGAGTTGGCTCCGATGGTGGGGGAGGATGCCGGTCAGACCTGGCAGGCCCAAACGTATTGTGAGGGTCTGCTGGGAACGTCTGGCAGAGTCTCCCGTAAGACGGAGCTTTAACTCCCACCTCCGGGAGAGCTTTGAACACGTTCCGAGGGAGGCGGGGGACATTGAGCCCGAGTGGGCCATGTTCCGCGCCTCTATTGTCGAGGCAGCTTATCAGAGTTGTGGCCGCAAGGTTGTTGGTGCCTGTCGTGGTGGCAACCCTCGAACCCGGTGGTGGACACCGGCGGTGAGGGATGCTGTCAAGCTGAAGAAGGAGTCCTATTGGGCCTTTTTGGCCTGTGGGACCCCGGAAGCAGCAGATAGGTACCGGCAGTCCAAGCGGCATGCGGCTCGGGTGGTTGCTGAGGCAAAAACTCGGGCGTGGGAGGAGTTCGGAGAGGCCATGGAGAATGACTTCCGTACGGCTTCGAGGCGATTCTGGTCCACCATCCGACGTCTCGGGGGGGAAAGCGGTACGTGACCAACACCATTTATGGTGTTTGGGCAGCACGGTGGCACAACTGGTAGAGCTGCTGCCTCTCAGCGAGAAGGTTGCCGGTTCAAATCCCGGTCCGGGGCCTTTCTGGGTGGAGTTTGCATGTTCTCCCCGTGCATGCGTGGGTTTCCTCCGGGTACTCCGGTTTCCTCCCACAGACCAAAAAACATGCTTGTTAGGCTGATTGGTGACTCTAAATTGACCCTAGGTGTGAGTGTGAGAGTGGATGGTTGTTTGGTGTGAGTGAGACAGGTCCCTCTTGTAAATGAGTCCCCGTGACTCAACGAGGCTAGCCTGTATAAATAAAGGTTGAATGAATGGTGGGGATGGCCTGCTGTTGACCTCAACTCGGGATGTTGTGAGTCGGTGGGCGGAATACTTCGAAGACCTTCTCAATCCTACTGGCACGTCTTCCACTGAGGAAGCGGAGCCTGGGGATTTTGGGTCGGGCTCTCCAATCTCTGGTGCTGAGGTCGCCAAGGTGGTTAAAAAGCTCCGTGGTGGCAGGGCTCCGGGGGTGGATGAGATTCGTCCTGAGTTCCTTAGGGCTCTGGATGTTGTGGGGTTGTGTTGGCTTACGCGACTCTGCAATATCGCGTGGACATCGGGGGCAGTTCCCTTGGATTGGCAGACTGGGGTGGTGGTTCCCCTATTCAAAAAGGGGGACCGTAGGGTGTGTTCCAACTATAGGGGGATCACACTCTTAAGCCTCCCTGGTAAGGTCTATTCAGGGGTTCTGGAGAGGAGGGTCCGTCGGATAGTCGAACCTCGGATTCAGGAGGAGCAGTGTGGTTTTCGTCCTGGTCGTGGAACACTAGACCAGCTCTACACCCTCAGCAGGGTCCTGGAGGGTGCGTGGGAGTTTGCCCAACCAGTTTACATGTGCTTTGTGGACTTGGAGAAGGCATTCGACCGCGTCCCTCGGGGGGTTCTGTGGGAGGTACTCCGGGAGTATGGGGTACCAGGCCCTTTGATATGGGCTGTTAGGTCCCTGTACGACCGGTGTCAGAGCATGGTCCGTATCGCTGGCAGTAAGTCAGGCTCGTTTCCGGTGAGTTGGACTCCGCCAAGGTTGCCCTTTGTCACCGATTCTGTTCATAACTTTTATGGACAGAATTTCTAGGCGCAGCCAAGGTGTTGAGAGGATCCGATTTGGTGGCCTTAGAATCGCTTCTCTGTTTTTTGCAGATGATATGGTCCTGTTGGCTTCATCAGATCGTGATCTACAGCTTTCGCTGGAGCGGTTTGCAGCTGAATGTGATACGGCCGGGATGAGGATCAGTTCCTCCAAATCCGAGGCCATGGTCTTGAGCCGGAAAAGGGTAGCATGCCTTCTCCGGGTCGGGGAGGAGGTCCTGCCCCAAGTGGAGGAGTTTAAGTATCTCGGGGTCTTGTTCACGAATGAGGGAAAACTGGAGCGTGAGATCGATAGGCGGATAGGTGCAGCGTCCGCAGTGAAGCGGGTGCTGTACCGGTCTGTCGTGGTGAAGAGAGAGCTGAGTCAAAAGGCAAAGCTCTCAATTTACCGATCGATCTACGTTCCCACCCTCATCTATGGTCATGAGCTCTGGGTTATGACCGAAAGAACGAGATCTCGGATACAAGCGGCTGAAATGAGTTTTCTCCGCAGGGTGTCTGGACTCTCCCTTAGAGATAGGGTGAGAAGCTCAGTCATCCGGGAGGGACTCGGAGTAGAGCCGCTGCTTCTCCACATCGAGAGGAGCCAGTTGAGGTGGCTCGGGCATCTGGTTAGGATGCCTCCTGGACGCCTCCCTGGTGAGGTGTTCCAGGCATGTCCCACCGGGAGGAGACCCAGAGGAAGACCAAGGACACATTGGAGGGACTATGGTTCTCGGCTGGCCTGGAAACGCCTTAGGATTCCCCCAGAGGAGCTACTCCAAGTGGCTGGGGAGAGGGAAGTCTGGGCCTCCCTACTTAGGTTGCTACCCCCGCGACCCGACCCCGGATAAGCGGAAGAAAATGGATGGATGGGTGTTTTAACCCTTTAACTTTATTTATTCATGCTGGTGAAGATTGTCAGTCGTCCAGGACATGATAAAATCAAAAAGGCGTTCAATACAAGATCAACTGGACTTTATTTGTTGCAGAATTTTAAAAGTGTTAGTTGGGTCCCTCTTCAGGTGCTCATAGGTGTTACTGTTGTAAAGGATTTAGGGGGGTCAGCATTAAGCTGACCTCTTTACCTTAATTAATTTACTTATTCAGATTTAATAGTAATTTCACGGATTCTTTTCTTTTTCAGTTTACCCAATATTTCTGTGATCTTTATGATGGATAAATAAATAAAGCCATTAAGTGACAGAGAACGTTGACTTAGTTTGGTATGTCAAAGACACTACCATTTATTTAAAATAAATCAACTAAATTAACACCATTACACTTGATTGACATGATTTCACTTTCTTTCAATTTAATACGTCAGCACATTTAAATTGTAACAACAGACATAAATACAGGATGTCATTATACTTAGTCTGTGGCTCTTTAGCTTAAATATAGTTACCAGACAGAATGGAGATAGGGAGAGGTTAAGAGAGGAAGTTATTGATCTTGAGTTTAACCAGATGACACTTTCCATCCGACTTCTGCTAAATCCAGGTACGTTTGTAAACAGCTCTTTACCTTGAAGACGACTAGTCTTATAAGGAGATGGTACCAGCCTTTCAGGCGTACAGAATCGTTGCAGGTCCAGTACGTCCGAACCGGTTCTCGTTTACGTTTCAACGTCTCTTGGGATCCGTGTCTATCATCAGAAAAGCGTCAGCTCCT
Organism: Garcialebias charrua; assembly: GCA_038048925.1. Classification (NCBI taxonomy): domain Eukaryota; kingdom Metazoa; phylum Chordata; class Actinopteri; order Cyprinodontiformes; family Rivulidae; genus Garcialebias; species Garcialebias charrua. The sequence goes on from JBBPBX010003437.1 coordinate 33,175, forward strand.
GGTTGGCTTCAAGAGAACTTATTCCAGGAAGGAATAAACAAAGTTTTGAGCTTACGCTCGTTCGAAGTGGACTCATAACAACATGTTATTAGTCCTTAACTGGATGACGTGTCCTAAGCGTGTGACTGAGTTCATCCAGCTCTTTGGGACGACCTCACATCTTGAAGTTCCCAGCAGACTCCTTCGTTCCAGCAAAAACTTAGAACTTAGTAGAAGATCTGAGATTAGAACACGGCTTCCTCATTGGTCCGTGGACCAGCGAGCAGAGTTAGAGACACGTCAAAGACTTCACTTTAACGTTATCAGGGTTCAAGATGAGAGTCAGAGCAGAGAGAAGTTGTTTAGAGGGTGTTGGAGCCGTTCTCAAGAAAACAACGGATTAACTGTCTCATTCATTTCTAAACAAAACGGCCGGGCCTCTGTGACCCGAGCCTTCAACTTTAACACAGCAGGAGTGACACAGTAATGTTTCACATTACAGAATAACATAGCATATAACATATGTGAAAGAACAAGATCTCGGATACAAGCGGCTAAAATGAGTTTTCTCCGCAGGGTGGCTGGACTCTCCCTTAGAGATAGGGTGAGAAGCTCAGTCATCCGGGAGGGACTCGGAGTAGAGCCGCTGCTTCTCCACATCGAGAGGAGCCAGTTGAGGTGGCTCGGGCATCTGGTTAGGATGCCTCCTGGACGCCTCCCTGGTGAGGTGTTCCGGGCATGTCCCACCGGGAGGAGACCCAGAGGAAGACCCAGGATACGCTGGAGGGACTATGTTTCTCGGCTGGCCTGGGAACGCCTTGGGATTCCCCCAGAGGAGCTGCTCCAAGTGGCTGGGGAGAGGGAAGTCTGGGCCTCCCTACTTAGGCTGCTACCCCCGCGACCCGACCCCGGATAAGCGGAAGAAAATGGATGGATGGATAACATATGTGATCATGATATATTGTAAACTACAACACTGCTCATGAATAAAAGCAGGTGATGCTCTGATTATATTTGTTATTAGCACAAAATCAAAGATAGAAATAGTCTCTTTTTGATTGAATATGTCCTTTGATTTAAACTAATAAAATAAACTGTGTTAAATGTCTGGTTACTGAAAGGTCAGTAAAAGTCATCTCTGGAACAGTTCAAAAATACACAGGTGTATCAAAGTGGACACGGTCATGCCCACTACAGTCCAGAGGACCACACTTAGCTTTTTTTATGTCTGCTAATTATGCTGAGGTAGTAAAAAAGAAAAGAAAAACATCATGTTCAGCACTTTCTGACTTTATTTATCTAATGATAACTTCTGTACTGCTGCTATTTTCCTAAAAGAGATCGAATTAAAACTATAAAATAGATGTGAAAGAAGAGCCTCGATCATAATGATCAAAAATAAGCTTATTTATTTTAAAAAATACTGGTTGAAACAACATACCTGGTTAACGTTTCAAGAGCCTCAGAATTGCTCTTCAACTTCGCTGCTAATTGGTCTAGAAACCTTTTATTAATCCAACAAAGCAAGAACAACAACAGCCTTGTAGCGGGCGTCCATCTTGTTTTGGTCGTCGCTCCGACAAGCTAACTGGAACGCATTCAACTCGGAAATACCGTCATTCCGGGTTCCTAATTCCGACTTCCGATGCAACTGGAACGCAGCATTAGGCCTTTTTGGCCTGTGGGACCCCGGAAGCAGCAGATAGGTACCGACAGTCCAAGCGGCATGCGGCTCGGGTGGTTGCTGAGGCAAAAACTCGGGCGTGGGAGGAGTTCGGAGAGGCCATGGAGAATGACTTCCGTACGGCTTCGAGGCGATTCTGGTCCACCATCCGGCGTCTCAGGGGGGGAAAGCGGTACGCGACCAACACCATTTATGGTGGGGATGGCGTGCTGTTGACCTCAACTCGGGATGTTGTGAGTCGGTGGGCGGAGTACTTCGAAGACCTCCTCAATCCTACTGGCACGTCTTCCACTGAGGAAGCGGAGCCTGGGGACTTTGGGTCGGGCTCTCCAATCTCTGGTGCTGAGGTCACCGAGGTGGTTAAAAAGCTCTGCGGTGGTAGGGCTCCGGGGATGGATGAGATTTGCCCTGAGTTCCTTAGGGCTCTGGATGTTGTGGGGTTGTGTTGGCTTACACACTCTGCAATATCGCGTGGACATCAGGGGCAGTTCCCTTGGATTGGCAGACTGGGGTGGTGGTTCCTCTATTCAAAATGGGGAACCGTAGAGTGTGTTCCAACCATAGGGGGATCACACTCTTAAGCCTCCCTGGTAAGGTCTATTCAGGGGTTCTGGAGAAGAGGGTCCGTCGGATAGTCGAACCTCGGATTCAAAGTCAAAGTCAAAGTCAACTTTATTGTCAGAACTGCAATACAGTATGTACAGGACATACACAGGACCGAAATTGCTTTTCTCTCAGTCCCTCGGTGCAACAGTAACCATCTAAACACTAAACACTAAAACATTTAATAAACATAAGCATAAAATAGTAAAAGTGTAACATTGTCCTGAGTTTTTTCATAATAGTATAAAAGTATGAAAATTTACACCAACATTGAAACACCCAACACCCCTGAAACACCAAACACCCAATGAACATAAGCATAAAATGAAATAACAAAAGTGTAATACTGTCCTGAGTTTTTGCATAGTAGTATAAAAAGTATAAAAAGTATATCTATAAAATAAACTGAAGGTTCTAGCATTGACATTTGCAAAGAGTGGCACAGCAGCATATAAGTTAATTACACAGTATATGTATGAGGTAGTCAGTGGTGGGATGTAACTAAGTATAAATACTTTGTTACTGTACTTAAATAAATTTTTCATGTATCTGTACTTTACTTAAGTAGAGTTAAACATGGGTATTTTTTACTTTTACTCCACTACATTTTACATGAAGTATCTGTACTTTCTACTACACTACATTTCTATAATGTGTTGAGTTACAAGTTACATTCATGTTGCAGCTTTTTGATTTGTCGTTAGTTTGAAATGATGTCAAGATGGGAGTTGGTCCATTGAATCACTGCAAAGTGGACAGGTAACATTACACCCGCCTTCAAGAAGAGCTGAATCAATGACATATATTCTAGTATATACATTGAGCTGGGAGCACCCACAGCACCACTAACACACGCAAAATGAATTCCACCACAGAGATTCTGCCAGAAAATACACCAACACCCATGGCCTTATTGAAACATTATTCAAAGACTATTACTGAAAGACTATTGAAAGACTGTTCAGTCAGATTCTGTTCAGACAGATTCTCTCTCCCAAAAGAGCCAGACTGGACTAAAAAAACTTTGAAAACCAACTTCATCTGAACTTGAACAAGAAATTATTGCTGCAATATTAAAATGTGTCAGTTCATGATGTTAGAAGACAAGAGATGTCTCCAAATGACTCAACACTCAGGTCCAAGTTTCGAAAATGGTGTCAGGAAGGTAAAATATTGTTCACTATTGACCCATTACAAGGTTGACTTGACAGTATTTTAACTAGAGTTGATGACAAACTGCAGTTGAAATGATCAGATGTTCATTTGTTAGTTGTGTCTAGGGATGTGCCGATCAGGTTTTTTGAAACCGATACCGATACCGATCACCTATGTGTGACGATCACCGATACCGATCAAAAAACCGATTGCCTATATGTGAGCCGATCACACAAACCGATCACCGATCACCGATCAAATGGCTTACCTGTAATTTATGAGTGCTGCTTCTGGCTACAAGATCTGAAAACTTTTCAGATCTTGTAGCCAGAAGCAGCACTCATGTTATTTTCAGAACCATAAAATCACCATAATTCAGACAAAAACATATTTTTACTAATTTATTTCAGAGAACAAAGTAAATAAAAGTAATTATCAACTGCATTATCAAAGAAAAATGTTTACATTACTAACTTTCAATAAATAAAAAAAAAGGTATTTTATTGTTTAAAAAAAAACACATCTATTACTTCATATAAAAAACTAAAATACCCCATTTGCTACTTAAAGCTGCACTGTTGGCTGTTTTTACAAATGGCTTTATAAATACGTAAAGTATCATTATTATTATTTTTTTTAAATAATTTCGTGCTTTTTTGAACAACTTCCTGCGGGAACCAGGTGGCGGTAATGCGCTTAATATGAGTTCGCCAACCGCCATTAAACTCTATAGAAGAAGAAGAAGAACCAGGAAATACCGCCTCCACACTCGGCAGTCGGCTTTTGGAGGACTGTTTCTCCCATAAGAGGATGCCTCATACGGATAAATTAACTGGAAACACTCCCTGAACTCTGTGAATGTCTCAGGACTGGAGCAGCAGCCGCGATCTCCGCCGAGCGCTCACACAGCACCGCGCGAGACCAGCAGCTCATGGTATGAGCTAAGGCTAACATGCTAAACCGGACCTGCAGCAGACAGCCGGCTTTGTGCGATCAGAGGTTCCTGGAGCTCGCCTCGATGTCGGACTGGAAGCAGAAGATATCGGGGGACACCCAGCTAACTTGGAATAACAAAGCCGACAGCCTTTTTGAAGCCGCAGCTAAACTGGACTGCCCGTAACTGCGCAGCGGAGCGGACTCGGTGGAGCTACTCGGTGGGGCTTCATGCTAACAGGTGTTGCTTATCGCGGCGCTGGCAGACGGCTTTTGGTAAGTTATTAAAACGTATTAAAACATTTTAATGACGAATTAGGTTTGTTGTGTTGAAGGACTTCGTTGAAATTCCTCCACGAGGTACTTTTTCGTCGCACGTTTTGCAGTTAGCAAACTTCGCATCACAGGCTCTGTGATCGGTAATTGAAGGCAAAAGCCGATCACGTCCGCTTTAATGATTATCGGTGCCGATTGATCGGTTACCGATCGATCGGCACATCCCTAGTTGTGTCTAATGCTCCTTTTTTTCTGTCAGACAACTTTTACTTAAATGTGTTTACTGCAGTTAAAATGACACATTGGTTTGTGTTAAATAAAAACTTTCACAGGTATAATCTTTCTTATTTTGCTTAATGTCATTTAACTCTGTAGGTCATCCCTGAAATTCTGACGCACAAAATCACAAGTCCAAGTGTGAACTGTGTCACAGAGTAAACACAATAAAAACATGTACAGTACTGTATTATCTGCAGCATTGTTCATTAAAATGACTCAACACTATTAATGTATTACAGAAAATATACATACAGTATGCACACTTATGATATTGTAGATCATTGGATTAGGTAATACATTCAGCAAGTACTTTTACTTTAATACTTTTAAGTATTTTTAAAATCAAGTACTTATTTACTTCTACTTAAGTAAAAACATTAATATGGTACTTCTACTTTTACTAGAGTACATTTTTGTCTGTTTATTTGTACTTTTACTTAAGTACAGTGTTTGAGTACTTTCTCCACCACTGGAGGTAGTTGATGTTGGTATAGAGGCAAAGTGGCATATGCAGTGAGGCACATAAGGCACATTTGGCATCCTTAGATAAGGCTAGTCAGAGAATGCTGTATATGTATCTGCAGTAGTGTAGATAAAAGTAGTGTAAATGTAAACAGTAGTAATAAATGTAAAGCAGTAGTAATAAATGTAAACCGTATTAATAAATGTAAACAGTGAATGTAAACAGTAGTATGACTATAGGCAGTAATGTAATACAAACATTAGTGCAAATATGAGAAGTAGTGCAAACTGAATGAGTACATGACCGAGAGTTTAGTGAATAACCCGTTTGATGACACAGGGTCCAGTGTTAAAAACTTTGTGTTGAGTGGTAATGTGTGAGAAAGTTTTTTTGTGTTAAGGCAGTTCAAATGGGAGGGGAGGCAGAGCAGGCAGAGTGTTTAGCATTCTGACTGCCTGATGAACAGAGCTGTCTCTCAGTCTGCTGGTTCGAGCCTGGAGACTCCTCAGTCTCCTCCCTGATGGCAGCAGTCTAAAGCGGCTGTGTAGTGGGTGTGTGGGATCACCTGCCATGCAGTGGGCTTTCCGAGTGAGGTGTTTGCTGTGTAAGTCCTGCAGTGAGGGCAAGGAGGTGCCGACGATCTTCTCAGCTGCTTTCACGATGCGCTGGAGGCTCTTGCGGCATGATGCAATGCATGCACCAAACCACACCGTGATGCAGCTGGTCAGGACACTTTCTATGGCACCCCTGTAGAAGGTGCACATGATGGGGGTTGAAGCTCCAGCCCTTTTCAGCTTGCGGAGAAAGTAGAGGCGCTGGTGAGCCTTCTTGGCCAGTGCTGCAGTGTTCCTGCTCCAGGACAGGTCCTTTGAGACGTGCACTCCCAGGAACTTGGTGCTGTCCACTCTCTCCACTGCGGTGCTGTTGATGGTCAGAGGGGCATGTTGTGCATCCCTCTTCCTGAAGTCCACGACAATCTCCTTTGTCTTCTCCACGTTGAGAGTGAGATTGTTGTGTCCGCACCACAAGGCCAAGCGGCTCACCTCGTTCCTGTAGTCCGTCTCATCGTTGTTGCTGATGAGACCTACCACTGTTGTGTCGTCCGCAAACTTGATGAAGTGGTTGGAGCTGTACGATGGTGTGCAGTCGTGTGTTAGCAGGGTGAATAGAAGGGGGCTCAGCACACATCCTTGTGGGGCCCCTGTGTTCAATGTGATGGTGCTAGATGTGTTACTCCCGATCCGTACTGTCTGTGGTCTCCCGGTCAGGAAGTCTAGCAGCCAGTTACACATTGAGGTGTTCAGCCCCAGACTGTCCAGTTTATGGATGAGCTGTTGGGGGATGATGGTGTTGAATGCCGAGCTGAAGTCGATGAACAACATTCTAACATAAGAGTCCTTCGTGTCCAGATGTGTGAGAGCTGTGTGGAAGGCAGAGGAGATGGCATCGTCGGTTGAGCGATTAGGTCGGTATGCAAATTGGAAGGGATCCAGGGAGGCAGGGAGGCCAGATGTGATGCTTTTCATGACTAGCCGTTGAAAGCACTTCATCAGGATGGGGGTGAGTGCTACTGGGCGATAGTCATTGAGGCATACGGGCATTGCCTTCTTTGGGACAGGGATGATGGTGGTGGCTTTGAAACAGGTGGGGACGATAGCCTGGCTCAGTGAGATGTTAAAGATGTCCGTGAAGACCGCTGCGAGTTCCCTTGCACAGTCCTTCAGCACACGACCAGGTATGTTGTCAGGACCAGAGGCCTTCCGGCATTAATCTTGATAAATGATCGCCTTACGCTGTCTGAGGACAGTGCCAGCACCTGGCCATCAGGAGAGGGAGGGAGTTTATGTGCAGGTGTGCTATTACTTGCCTCAAACCGAGCAAAGAACTCATTCAGTTCATTCAGCGTAGAGGTTGAGCTGTCACAGGTCTGGGGGGGGGGGGTTGTAGTTTGTGATGGTCTGTATTCCCTACCACAGACTGCGTGTATCCTTGCTGTCCTTGAAACGGTGAGCTATTTTCCTAGAATACTGCTCCTTGGCCTCTCTGATGCCCAGATTCAGGTTCTTTCTGGCTGCCTTCAGGCCCACCTGATCTCCCGCTTTGAAGGCAGCATTCCTGGCTTTCAGGAGTCTGTAAACCTCAGCTGTCAGCCATGGCTTCTGATTAGCCCGAAAAGTGATGGTTTTGAGGTTGGTAACATCATCAATGCACTTGGTGATGTATGAACATACAGTGTCTGAGTACTCCTGGAGACATGTGTTGTTGTTTGTGGTAGCAGCTTCTTTGAACATACCCCAATCTGTGGTGTCAAAACAGTCCTGGAGTGCCTCTGAAGACCCCTCTGGCCACACTCGTATCTGCTTGCAGACTGGTTTTGTGACTTTCACCAGCGGCCTGTATGCTGGCTTTAGCATAACATAGATATGGTCAGAAGCATCAATGTGGGGGAGGGGGAGGGCTCTGTAGGCATTTTTCATGGTGGTGTAAACTTGGTCCAGTGTGTTGTTTCCTCTTGTTGCAAAAGTTTATGTTTTTGTATGTTTTTTGAAATACACTCTTTAAATCTGCATGGTTGAAATCACCAGCCGTGATGAGAAAAACATGGAGGAACAATGTGGTTTTCGTGCTGGTCGTGGAACACTGGACCAGCTCTACACCCTTAGCAGGATCCAGGAGGGCGCATGGGAGTTTGCCCAACCAGTTTACATGTGCTTTGTGGACTTGGAAAAGGCATTCGACCGCGTCCCTCGGGGGGTTCTGTGGGGGGTACTCCGGGAGTATGGGGTACCGGGCCCATTGATATGGGCTGTTAGGTCCCTGTACGACCGGTGTCAGCGCCTGGTCCGCATTTCCGGCAGTAAGTCAGGCTCGTTTCCAGTGAGAGTTGGACTCCGCCAAGGTTGCCCTTTGTCACCGATTCTGTTCATAACTTTTATGGACAGAATTTCTAGGCGCAGCCAAGGTGTTGAGAGGATCCGTTTTGGTGGCCTTAGAATCGCTTCTCTGTTTTTTTACAGATGATGTGGTCCTATTGGCTTCATCAGGTCGTGATCTACAGCTTTCGCTGGAGCGGTTTGCAGCCAAGTGTGATGCGGCCGGGATGAGGATCAGTTCCTCCAAATCCGAGGCCATGGTCTTGAGCCGGAAAAGGGTAGAGTGCACTCTCCAGGTCGGGGAGGAGGTCCTGCCCCAAGTGGAGGAGTTTAAGTATCTCGGGGTCTTGTTCACAAATAATGGAAAACTGGAGCATGAGATCGATAGGCGGATAGGTGCAGCATCTGCAGTGAAGCGGGCGCTGTACCGGTCTGTAGTAGTGAAGAGAGAGCTGAGTCGAAAGGCAAAGTTCTTAATTTACCGATCGATCTACGTTCCCACCCTCATCTATGGTCATGAGCTTTGGGTTGTGACCGAAAGAACGAGATCTCGGATACAAGCGGCTGAAATGAGTTTTCTCCGCAGGGTGTCTGGACTCTCCCTTAGAGATAGGGTGAGAAGCTCAGTCATCCGGGAGGGACTCGGAGTAGAGCCGTTGCTTCTCCACATCGAGAGGAGCCAGTTGAGGTGGCTCGGGCATCTGGTTAGGGTGCCTCCTGGACGCCTCCCTGGTGAGGTGTTCCGGGCATGTCCCACCAGGAGGAGACCCAGATGAAGACCCAAGACACGCTGGAGGAACTATGTTTCTCGGCTGGCCTGGGAACGCCTTAGGATTCCCCCAGAGGAGCTGCTCCAAGTGGCTGGGGAGAGGGAAGTCTGAGTCTCCCTACTTAGGCTGCTACCCCCGCGACCCGACCCCGGATAAGCGGACGAAAAAACGATGGATGGATGGAACAAAAGAAGAAAATGACAGAACACTGAGGCTCTTCATGAAAGGTAGCAAAGCTACGAGATATATTGGATTTCAGGTCCATCAACTTCTTTATGAAAAAAACTGAGGAACATGTTACAGTCATTGTTTGAGGTTAATGAAGCATGGTACGCTGGAGGAGATACAATACTGCTGATAATATTAAATAACACTTTAGGATTGTTTTTGTTCTGGTGAAGGATATTGCTAAAATAAGATGACCTGGCATCACATTACTATGTCACATTGTTGATATTGTATGTATGTAGACTGTTGATTTTCTTTTTTTGCATAGTGTTGTTCTGTTTTTTCTGTTGACTTGTTGTTAACTCCTTTATTTCTCTTCACTCTTTGTTAGAAATCAGGTCTCTCTTGCAAATGAGTCCACGTGGCTCAACGAGACTAACCTGTATAAATAAAGGGTGAATGAATCACTAACTACCTTGTTATAAGCTTCAAGGACCTCTTTAAAATATTCCCGGAGGGCAACCAAACCAGTCCTCTTCCACAGGCATTCTGTTTTCAGACAAGAGCGCCTGAGTTCTCGAGTTTGATTAGTTAACCAAGGTGAACAGAGGTAAACAGGCCCACAGCGGGTTTTGTTAGGAGTAACACTGTCCAGAATAGCAAGGCAGTGATAATTAGGAGTCAGCCAGAAGCTCCACATCATCATCATCATACGGGTAATTGTATGCTGGAAAAAGCAGGCGTAAAAGCCCCTTAGTTTCACCCCCCAAAACGGGGTCATATTGGACAGGGACCAATGTGTACACGTCCCACAGGGATACCACAACATATCCAAAGATGGTGAGTCTGGCTCCAGCAGAAAAAACAGAGCACCAGAAGCCCATGCTTTCCTTCTCTGTGGTCTCTCTATTTAAGCCGCTAAGAGGATATTTTGGGTGACTTTTCAGACTCAAAATTTTCTAAAGCCGTTTGGTCCAAGACGCAACTTGTGTATGTGTGCTACCCATACGTTCTGTGGTGCCATGCAAGTAAGCTAACATCAGTGAAGCAGAGTTAAGAGAAGCAAATTCTAAACCTTTATAATGGTGAAACAAACACAGTAATATATTCAATCACCTAGTTAAAGTAAAAAACAAATGCAGTTCTTTTAAGATGGAATGGCTGTCAGAGTATCTACAAACAGAAGAACAAGTGGTGACACTGGGTGAGATATTTTCTTTTTTCAGTAAGAAAGGTCTGCTTTGCAAAACATGCAGTGAAGCCAAAGTAGCAAGTGAGTTTTTGGAGGGAAAAATGTGGACTGAATGGAAATTGGACAATTTCAAGCATCACATTGAGCATAAAACTCATTTGAAAGTTGTTGGATCAAGCCTGATCAAGAAAGGTCATCAGAGACTATACTTCCTCAGACGGCTGAGACGAGCTGGTCTGAGCAGCCCAGTCCTCACCTCCTTCTACAGGTGTGCAGTGGAGAGCATCCTGTGCTCCAGTATCAACGTGTGGCATGGAGGCTGCACAGCTGCAGAAAGAAAAGCTCTGCAGAGAGTGGTGAAGGTTGCACAGAAGTCTGTTGGAGTCAGTCTCCCCACCATCACAGACATTTACACCTCCAGATGTAGGAAAAGAGCCACTTGCATCATGAAAGACCTCACTCACCCAGCACACTCACTCTTTGCTCCACTCCCCTCAGGACGGAGGTTGAGGAGCATTAAATGTAGAACCACTAGACTGAGGAACAGCTTCTACCCTAAGGCTGTTAGACTCACGAATAAATAAATAATAAGAATAAACATTGCAAAATATCACATCATGCTGATGCTGATCTGGTTTCTTGTTGCTGTGTTCATCTGTGACCATCTGCTCATACAGACTCGTGTTCGTGCTGCTGTTTATAATGATGTTTTTCTACTACATTAGGGCTTAGTGTATTACTAGCTGATGTTTTTCTTAGTTAATCCTAGGTGTTATTACTGTTTTTCTCTTGCATGTTGTTGGATGTAACTGGGACCCTGTGTACATAATCTCATTTCATCACATGTACCACATGTGGTGCAAATGACAATAAAGACTCTCTGACTCTGATAACAGTACAAAAAATGCTAGTCATATATGTTAAATACAGTTAGGAAAATGATAACTCTAAAACTGTTTGTTTGCATCATCCATCTGACAGCATGCATTGCACAGCACTTTGGTTGGTCTTGTTGCTGTTTTAAGTGCTTTATAAAAAAAGTGGTATGGTATGGTATGATATTGTATGTTATAGTACAGGGGTCACAAACCTTTATGAGACTAAGCTATTTCAGAGGGACTGAGTGACACAAAGGGCTACTTGTTTGATCCAAACACATTTGCACGGCTCACTTTTAATTATAGTATTAATAATACAGTAATACATTTACAGACATGTGACTATATGACTGCCTAATCACATCAATCTGATCTGTATTATTAAAAACTTCCCACACTGATTACCAGTAAGGATTTAGCATGACAAATACATATGATCAATTATTATTGATAATCCTCAGTTTGAATCCCTTTTTGGGCTCTTCTGAGCGACTGTAAATTTTCTCTGGATGTCTCTTTGTCTGTGTCTCTGTGACAGATTGGAGACCTGTCCTGTGTGCCCCCCCTGCCTTTACCCAAAAGTAAATTCCATTCCATTTCACTCCCATTGTTAAACAAAGTTGTTGGTGACATAAAACCCTCCCCTGCTGATCCCAAAAGCATGTGTGATAACATAACACCCATAGGGGGAGGAATAGAGAAAAGCAGTGGGGGGAGATTCAGCATACCCACTCATGGGAGGAGTTAATTTCAGACTGCAGTAGCAGACTGGGGCTGTAGAGGGACTCAGAGAGCAAATCAGTGTAAGATGTCCGGTGCTCAAAACTCGTTTTACATCAAAAGTGAGGACCGTCACAGAAAATTGAGAGTAGCATCTATAAGGGTAGTAGAGCTTGTTTCCATTGAAAACAAAGTGAGGACCGAGAAAAAGTCCTCACTTCCCAAAAGGTCCTCACTCCGTTGGTTAAAAACTCATGATAGTCCTCAGTCCGTAGCAAAAACAGGAACACACACACACACACACACACACACACACACACACACACACAGGTTTGTTTTACTATCTTTGTGGGGCCATTGCATTGACTTCCATTCATTTTTCATTCATTTCTATAGCCTAACCCTGACCTTTACCCTAAACCTAACCATTACCAATGCATACCTAACCCTAACCTTAACACATCCTCAATTCACACCTTAGTCCTAAACCTAACCCCTAACCCACCAACGGGACTTCTTCTTATGGGGCCCGGGCTTTGGGCCCCATAAGAACCAGTTGGGCCTCACAATTTGGTAAAACTCAGAAAACTGGGCCTTACAACGTAGCATAAACAAGGACACACACACACACACACACACACACACACACACACACACACACACACACACACACACACACACACACACACACACACACACACCACAGGTGTAACTGTTGCACCTGCTGTGCAAACTAATAATAAACCTGTACATGTTGTTTGCGTGTTCAACTACACGCACGAATTATGTAACTCTCGGGCGTGTTTGGACTTCACTGTGCGTGTGTACGTGCGCGTCTGCCCGCGTGTGTGTGTTCAGGCTGCAGCTCTCAGCTTTGAAAACGCACAGCAGGATTCCTGTGTTTTTACCGTTGGGTCTCGCGTGCACCCCTCCAGTTCTGCAGTTCTGTTCCTGTGTGTGTGTGTGTGTGTGTGTGTGCGTGTGTGTGTGTGTGTGCGCGTATGTGTGTGTCACCTCTGAAGAGGCTTCGCTCTCCGGGGTGCCTCTTGGAGGTGATGGCAACAAGCTTGATGACCTCACCGCAGCTCACGGTCATTGGCCTGAAGACCTGAAGCCTCTCAGCCAATCACAAGCTGCTATGATGACGTAAAGGCTCAGCAGAAGCTCTGATTGGACGTAAGGGGCGGGACTAAGGCGTTCTCTGATTTTCGGAGCCTTTATGATTGGCTAGAAGATATTGACGAACGTGTGAATCAAATGGAAGATTTTTGTTTTGTATTTTTTTTAGTTAGTTGAGTATTTTTTTGTTGTATTTTCTAAGTAATTTGGACAAGATTAACTTACTAAATTAATCAGTTCAATTTGATCTAAAATGATATAATGCTGTGTTTTTTTTAAAGCTAACAGAACCGCTTCTATCTGCGTCCTTGTGTTTGTGAACGGAAGAAAAACGATAAACTCGCATAAATAATTTCCAGCTACAGCTCATTTCTTTGTAAGTCCCACAATTTCAGAGCCCCCTATTGGTCGCTTCCAACAGCTGTTCTCTGTTTTCCCACACTCTGATTGGCCGTTTTCACCTGTCGATCAAAATCACTTTGACACATAGCCCCGCCTCCGTCTCCCTGTCGCGCTCTCCCATTGGCTACTGTAATCGTTCTCGCGCCGCCATTGGCCGCTCGCGCTGGTTGTCAAGGCTCCGGGCGCTTCATTCACCATTTTGCGACTGTAGCGTAGATTGTACGGAGGCAGTAGTTTTTTTTTTTCACCTCCCTTTAAGTTGCCTCACGGGAGAAACATGACCGGTCGCTAACGGGCAGCCGCGGACTTCAGGCCACCGTGCCCTACTTTACCGGGCGGAGGGACACCCGGGGGGAGCCGCTTCATTAGCTCCGGTGAGTAGCATCAAGCTAGTTGTTTACTGCGGCTACAAACTGTTAGCATCGTCTGATCAGTGGAGTTTCTGATATTGTCGCGGTGGAATCACGGTTGTGGGGGGGAAAGGGAGCGGTGCGGCTTGAAAAACTTTCCCCACTTGAAATAAAACCAACGCCATGACAGTTGTACGTGTCGGTGTGTAACCTCCAGCCTTCATCATCCTCACCGTCACGTTCTCTTCCTGTTTTTTTCTTCTTCTTAAAGTAGTATTTTAGTCTCGTGTTTGTGGGCCTTCCCGTTTGGACTTTCCGTCGCAGCTCTACAACACAAACTTGTAGTTCCTGGACGGATTTACGCCCTGAAGAGCGGGGACTTGTCGAACTGTGTCTCTTCGTGTTCTGGGAACCCGTCCAGGACAGAAACGGGGCTCAGGGAGACCCCCTCCTCCGTTCAAACTGGTAATTTCCCGGTAAAACTCGGCGGAGAGGATTTCCAAGAGCTGCGGCCTGGTGTCGCCTCGGCCCGGAGAGAAGACCTGCGGTACCACGAGGTTCTGGCTCGGCTGCAGCCCGGGTTGTTCACATGCTTTGGGCCTGGTCTGGATGAAGTGAACAGCTGTTATCTCCTGGATTATCGTGATGATGGTGCGTGTTATTTACACGCCCCGGCTTGCTGCTGCTCATCTGTCTGCTGTAATCCCGGCATAAAAGTTAAAAAACGACAAATAAACAAACTTTTAAACTCCATCCAGCTCGGTCCGCACGATAAATAACGGATATGAGTGTATTACAAGGCTGCACGATAATATTTAACACTCGCGATATGCCATATTATTGTTTAATAGTGGGTTAGCCATATTAATTACCACAGATGTGAGCAACATCTGGCTGGTGGGCCAAAGGTGGCCCTTTGACACTTTCCATCCGGCTCCCAATGTAATAATAATATACTGTATAATGTGTTGTCATGTCCTTAATTGAAAAGAAAAAGGACTGAAATAAACTGATAACCTATGTTTTATAAAGTAAACTTAAGGGAGAAATAAATTACATTACATTTGGATTAAGATAGGCTAAATCTATTTTCCTTTATTATATATATTTTTTGCAGTTGTGATTCCAAAGCTAGACTAGACCCTTCAAGACGCCAAAAAGCAAACTTGTAAAATTTTCTTCGCGTTTTCAAGATAAAAGTCAAACTAAATCATTGTCACGAAGCCAGATTACAGAAAGTATGTCTCTTACGTTCTTAAAGAGTACTGGGAATTTTTTTTTTTATTGATCATGGCAACTATGGTACAAAAGGAAAAGCCTGGAAATGTCTTACAAATTATCTGCTTTAAGTAATTTATTTATTTTACAGTTCTCTGTGCGGTGCTGGGATTACTTTAAATATCTTGATTTGGCCCTCGTGGTGGGAGGAGAAAATCTATCCAGAACTAATGTGGGCGTCAAGGTCAACGAAGGTTCGCTTTAATAACTTAACATATTATTATTATTAGCATAATCTAATTATTCATCACCTTTACCTGCTTCTTCCTTTTTGGGTCATGGGGGTCACTGGTGTCCATGTCCAGCCATCACTGTGTGAGAGGCGGGGGACACCCTGGACAGGTCTCCAGTCCATCAAAGGGACATAGAGACAAACAAGACAAACAACCATTCTCTCTCCTATAGGGACAATTCAGCGCCACCGTGCTCTCCTCATCATCTAGTTGTATAATTGTTATATGTTTTATGATTTATTGATATCTGCTGCAATGACCATAACTTATTGGGATATTGTGCAGCCATGGTAGGTTAGGTTGAAGAAAAATTCTTAATAAAATACCATAAAAAGTAAGAAAATAATTAATTTCTTTGCTGTAACCCTGCTTCTTGGCAGTACATCTTATTCTGTGGAAACGTCGGTTTATTTTTCATAAAATGTTGCCACATTTTTTTCATTACAAACTTGAGTTTTAAAAACTTGTCAAATTTTCTCTACCAAACGGCGTAATCTGCTATAAATTCTTGTTTGGTGACGTTTAAAGGAGTGGGTGAGTGACGTCTTAAGAAATAAGATGTATTGGCCAAATTTAGTAGCATGCGGACGAACCATATACAGCCACGACATCCTCTTCCTCAGGCCGCTCACCAGCCTGGTCCTGTGGGATGACGTCCTGTGCTTCAGCACCAAGTCGGCCATCGTGGTCTCGTTGGTCACTCTGGAACAAACGGCACGCTCTGATCCCACAGGTGTTCCACAGGGTTGAGGTCAAAACTGCAGCCAGGTCATTCCTTCCTGTCCACTACCGAATTCTCGAGGTAGTTTCTGATGATCCCAGCTCTGTGGGGGCAAGTGTCATCAGAGTTTAGTCCCAGACTGGAGATAATGGGACTGGTTGCTCACAGGAGCCTGACGGTCAGCACCTGGGCCACTCGAGTCCAGAGAAGCTCAAAACTTAACCGTGTCGCGGCTTTGTTGTGGGGGATAAAGTGCACGGCACATGTGCTGAGGCTGGGCCTCTCTGCAGGCGTCGCGGGTTCGCGTCCCAGACCCGATGAGCTTCTTTCTGCAGTGTCTCTCCCCTCTACCCGTTTCGCCCTCTCCCTCTACAATAAAGGCCACTAGAGCCCAAAAATGTAAAAAATAATAAATAAATAAAAAACATAATTTAACAGCAAAATGAGCCGGAGCAACATGAATACTTGAATACTGTTCAACACAAAACCTAAAACGAGGCGATAATTAAAGGGAAAACAAACCGATTTTCTAACATTTTAAGATTTGTTGCCAAGAAGCACACAAATAAGAAGTGTTACAGCAAATGAATAATTAAACACAAAGTTCCTTATTTTTTGTGCTACGTTTATAAACACAAAAGTGTAAATAAACTAATATAAAAAATATATTCCAAAGGGATTAAGTGTCTGCTCTAAAATAAATACAGATTTTGATATATAAGTTTTTAGGAAATAAAAAAGTATCCTAACAAAGAACTTAGGAGCCACTGGTTCCCAGATGTTTCAGTTACTGACCCATGAAATAAAACTAAATTTTGTGGCCCATGATCTATTGTTTTATTTTACAAACTTAGTTAATAATCTCATTAAATGATGATGGGATGATGACAACACAAACATTCTAACAACTGTTCAGTTTAAGTAATTATTGCAGTTTCTTGTTCTTTGTAACAATTACGATGAAAACACATAAGTGATGATTTTTAAATATAAACTGATGTCTGAGAATTATCTTAAGACCCCAACTTGGTGTTTCACTGCACGTATGACAAGTTTTCAGGCAGGAAATCCACCTGTTGGTGCTAAAATACTGACTGACAGATGTAAATGCTGTTATCTTTTGTATTTACCGTATTCTCCGGCGTATAAGTCGCACCTTTTTGCACCTTTTTGCCCACATTTCTAAGCCCTGCGACTTATAGGCCGGTGCGACTTATACGTCGATTTTTCCAACATTTTGGTCATAATGTGACTTTGGTCAAAAGCTCCAAAAATGGTGCAGTACCAGTTTCGGCCGCTATGGGCGCTAAGAAACCCTTTACAGTACCTACACTGTTGACATCTGCCTGGTCCAAAAATGGTGCAGTGACACAGAAGATGAAGACTTCAATGGTTTTGAATGAATAAATAAAAGCCATAAAATAAATACAGTATCTGTTTCTGTCATCATTTTAAACTGAGACACGTTTTTTACTGTAATGTCAGCTAATAAAAATATTTTTTTATGTGTTTATCTTTAAAGATAAATGATGAAAGACACAAAATATAATATAATCTTGTCAAAAGTCCTTCCAAACAATTTGGCAGCCAGTCCAAAATAATGTTCATTTATTAATTAAGACACATAAAACAAAATACTGTAGTTTTAATGTGATAATCTTGTCAAAAGTCCTTCTAAAAAATTGGCAGCCAGTCCAAAATAATGTTCATTTATTAATGAAGACACATAAAACAAAATACTGTAGTTTTAATGTGATAATCTTGTCAAAAGTCCTTCTAAAAAAATTGGCAGCCAGTCCAAAATAATGTTCATTTATTAATGAAGACACATAAAACAAAATACTGTAGTTTTAATGTGATAATCTTGTCAAAAGTCCTTCCAAACAATTTGGCAGCCAGTCCATTTTGGGCAAAACACCAGCTCACGTGAGGTGCGACCTATAGGCCGGTGCGACTTATAGGCCGGTGCGACCTATACGTTGATTTTTCCATTTAATTTGGCATATTTGGCTGGTGCGACTTATACTCCGGTGCGACTTATAGGCCAACGAATACGGTAAAAGAAAAAACTGGGAACAATGTGTGTCTTTGTGACCGTCTGCTGGTAACAAAGAGGATAAAGATCTAATTTAAATTGATTATTTGCGGAGTTATCTATGATTAAACACAACACTGGTTCATTTAACTTAATCTCTGTTTTTATGCTTGTAGATTGTTAATTGGTGAAGTGGCTTTAATTGGGTTTTTTTTTAATAGCCAAAAAATCAGCTTAAAGTCGGAAGAAGAACTTTAATTGAGGATTATAAAAAGTCTGTCTGCTTATAAGGAAAATGTAAATGAATCAGAGATGTCTGAGCTGATCAGTTTATCCTAACTCGATGTGATATTTGGTTCTGTGCCACCAGGCTGGTAAAAGTTTAGCCAAACTGAATTATTCATCCAGAAAGGCAGCTGTTCGTGTTTTTCTCACCTCATGTGACTTGATGCAGTTCGTGTATTAACGTCAGCTGATAAAAGAGCACAAGTGGTGTTCTTCAAATTAAATCTGATTAAACTTCTTACCCTGCTGAACATAAAACGCTCGGCTCGCTCCATATTTCACCCGAACGAGCGTGCGTTGCATCAGTTCGCCTTTAAGCTGTTATCGTTCGCTCCGACGCCAGCTGTTGTACTCTGCACTACTGAGCAAACACATGGAGCATACCTCCATCGTGACCAAGTAAGGCCAGATGCCAAATTATTTTATGACAGAAGCTCCACGCTTGTCCGTCCTAAATATGGATTTACATCTGTGTGTGTGAGCTCACTGTCTGCACTATCATCACCGCTGAAATGTCTGCTGTGTGTGGCCTTGAGACAGGCGGCACTCGTCTCTGAAAGTGGATTTCTTTCTCGCCGATATGATGCGGCTGATATTAAAAGGATCTGAATGAATGTGAGCTTTCACAGACAAACGGGAAGAGACGAGCTGAGAGGTAGACTGGTGGGAGGATGGATGGATGTCCCTCTCTCTCCTGTTTACATGTTAACATCTCCCTACTTCACTGGAGGCTTGTGCAGGTGATGTTTACCGGTACATACAATCATCATGGGAGTAAAATTAAGTTTGGATTTATCGCAGCTTTTTTCTGATTGGCTCAAATATATCCATACACACCAACTGATATTTGGTCAACCATCCTCAACCCAGACAGACCCTACCAGTAAGTAAACTAGCTGCTGCAGTCAATCATGATCGCCAACAGGAAGTTTATAGGTCGAGTTAAAGGTCCACTGACATCATCTTACAAATTTGCATGAAATGATAGAAGATATATACAGTACTGTATATTTTATCATTCCACTATGTTCGATTTTGCAAACAAAATGATAAATTAATGAAAATTCCTTCCAAACTGAGTCTAAAATTAAAAACCGCTTTTCTCTCTGAAAATTCCGACTACAAGCGAATGCAACATTTGTGACGTAGGAAGGAGAACGTCTTTAGAACGCCCCATATAAATATTCATGGCGAACAAGAAATAAAACAACAAAATTATCAATCTAAGTTAAGATTTGAGCTATTTGTCTTTAGTTTTGGAAGCAGGAAGTTAGATGAGCAGAAACAGCAGGTTCTAATTTAGTTCTGCACCGTATTTATTTGACTCTTACCTGTTCAGGAAGCAGGGAGCTCAGTCCGAGGGGTGGCAGCTTTATTTATTCCATGTTTGACGAAGGTCTTACATCTTTTGGGAAAGTGAAAAGGCTCACTTGTTCACTGATGATATAGAACACACAAATGCGACATAACCGGCATTTTTTTAGTTTTCCAAAAAAAAAGGCGATCTGGCTGAGAATGCGTTATGCGTTAATGGCAGACAAAGACTGAAGGTCCTGCTTCCTACGTCACAAATGTTGCATTCACTTGTAGTCGGAATTTTCAGAGAGAAAAGCTGTTTTTAATTTTAGACTCAGTTTGGAAGGAATTTTCATTATTTTATCATTTTGTTTGCAAAAACGAACATAGTTGAATGATAAAATATATACCGTATATCTTCTATCACTTCATGCAAATTTGTAAGATGATGTCAGTGGACCTTTAAGACATCCCAGAAACCTTCAGCACCACTTAGTAAAATATTAAAGTACAAACCGGATTCCAAAAAAGTTGGGACACTGAACAAATTGTGAATAAAAACTGAATGCAATGATGTGGAGGTGCCAACATCTAATATTTTATTCAGAATAGAACACAAATCACAGATCAAAAGTTTAAACTGAGAGAATGTATCATTTTAAGGGAAAAATATGTTGTTTCAAAATTTCATGGCGTCAACAAATCCCAAAAAAGTTGGGACAAGTCCATTTTTACCACTGTGTGGCATCCCCCCTTCTTCTTACAACACTCAACAGACGTCTGGGGACAGAGGAGACCAGTTTCTCAAGTTTAGAAATAGGAATGCTCTCCCATTCATGTCTAATACAGGCCTCTAACTGTTCAATCGTCTTGGGCCTTCTTTGTTGCACCTTCCTCTTTATGATGCACCAAATGTTCTCTATAGGTGAAAGATCTGGACTGCAGGCTGGACATTTCAGTACCGGATCCTTCTCCTACGTAGCCATGATGTTGTGATTGCTGCAGAATGTGGTCTGGCATTATCTTGTTGAAAAATGCAGGGTCTTCCCTGAAAGAGATGACGTCTAGATGGAGCATATGTTGTTCTAGAACCTGAACATAGTTCTCTGCATTAATGGTGCCTTTCCAGACATGCAAGCTGCCCATGCCACAAGCGCTCATGCAACCCCATACCATCAGTGATGCAGGCTTCTGAACGGAGCGTTGATAACAACTTGGGCTATCCTTGTCCTCTCTGGTCCAGATGACATGGCGTCCCAGTGTTCCATAAAGAACTTCAAATCGTGACTCATCTGACCACAGAACAGTCTTCCATTTTGCCACACTATTTTAAATGACCCCTGGCCCAGTGCAAACGTCTGAGCTTGTGGAGCTTGCTTAGAAATGGCTTCCTCTTCGCACTGTAGAGTTTCAGCTGGCAACGGGAGATGGCACGGTGGATTGTGGTCACTGACAATGCTTTCTGGAAGTCTAAAAAAGCTAAGTCTGGTCCTCTGGACATAAAAAACAAAAAAACAAAAACAAAGCAAGTACAAACAAATACTGGAAGTATTCCTGAGCCCATTCTGTTATTTCCTTGACAGTGGCATTCCTGTTTGAGGTGCAGTGACGTTTAAGGGCCCGGAGATCACGAGCATCCAGTAGAGTTTTACAGCCTTGACCCTTACACACAGCGATTGTTCCAGATTCTCTGAATCTTTTGATGATGTTATGCACGGTTGATGATGATAACTTAAAAGTCTTTGCTATTTTACACTGGGTAACACCATTCTGGTATTGCTGCACTATCTTTCTGCGCAACAATGGTGGAATTGGTGATCCTCTTACCATCTT
>JBBPBX010003437.1:56989-82530 GCA_038048925.1 Garcialebias charrua
TTTCCATGCTGCGTTGTAAGCCTACCGTACTTTGTGTTTACCCTACAATATGGCCTCCTGTTGTCTGTGTGCACCTTCTAAGGGTGCAGGCTTTGCGTAACGTGAGTAGGACCTGTTATGTAATGAATTGCAGATTACTATTACAATGGTGCATTATTTAGCTCATTAAAATTTTCAAAGGATAGTATAAACGGTGAATCCCAAAGTTTTACGTTAAGAGTATGTGTTGGGGGTGGCTCTTAGCTACTACTTTACCAAATTTTAGCTCAATTTCTGTAAATTTGACTGAGTTACAGGCATTTTTGTGCTGGCTAATGTTGGTTAGCTTTGATGCCCATCTTGAATCTGGTTGCCTCCAAATGTTGACCAGTTGTAGATGTACATCCAGTGACTAGTTTTAAGAAAAGTTCATTAAAATCTGTCCTGTGGTGCATTAGATATTTTGCTAACAGACAGACACAGGCAGAAACCGCATTGCTTTCCCATCAGTGGAAGAGGATGCTTATTTGCTGCCAGCTCTAAATCCTACTTTATTATCAGAAGTGTCGCACTTTAATTTATCACATTGTTTTCAAGGCTGTTTGTATTGTATACAGCATAAAGGCTTTGTTTGTGTCTGAATGTCTAATGAGAACCCACACTGTCTGTTTCCTTCTTTCTTTCAGAGTCAGGAATAAGGTGGGCAAGTGCCGAAGTCACGCAACCAAAGATGAAACAGGATGAGAGAGAGATGCCCTGACAGAGGAATAAAATAATCAGGACGAACAAAACGAGGAACGCCAAGGAGATTCTCTGGGATGAGTAAATAAATAAAAGGAGTTGTTTGAAGAAAAAGGCAAGCAAGATAAAAAAAAAAAGAAAAAAAAAAAAGAAGATGAAGCCAATTAAAAAGCAGGGCAGGCGCTCTCCTCAGTCCACCCGGGCCAAAGGAGGGAAGCGTCGTGGAGCTGGGGACACCTCAGATGGAGGAGAGAAGAGGGACTCAGACGAGAACAGAGACAGAAGCAGATCTCCTCAAAACCCAACTCCCCCCTCTTCTTTTTCCTCTGGTTCGCACTCGGAGTCCTCTCAGGCTGGTTTGATGAGGCTGCGGGACACGTCAGACTGCGAGGGCCTGGCGGAGACAACGGTATCAGTCATGATGGACTCTGGGAAGTTGTTGATATCCTCTGACGACAGGTCCGGGAGACCACCAGCTCTGAGCGGCGGAAGCAGCAGCAGCCACTGTGACAGCGGGGGCAGCAGTTGTAGCAACAGCAGTACTCCGAGCGCCAACAACAGTCCGAACCCTGCCTCTAGTCGCAAAACGGCCACCTTCAAGGCTCGTGTTCCCAAAAAGAAGTACACCTCTGAACACTGCTCGACAGCTAATCACTGCAACCCCACATCCACTACACCCCCTCCTCCATCCCTCATTAGCGGGGTCCTCAACCAGTCGACCACAAGTTTAGGAGGAGGCAAAGCCGGCATCTCACATTCTGAGGGTTCCCAGGGTTCTTCAGGACCTCCAACACTGTCCCCCAGAGGTGAGAGACCTGGTGAAGGGTCATTACATGCAGAACGAGTGTCCCCCAGCCCCTTACCTCGCTGTTCCTCAACAGACACTGCCAGTGAGCACTCAGCAGACTTGGAAGTAGTTGGTGACACCGTGTCACAGACATCCACACGCTCGGCACCCAGCCTGTCAGATGCGCTGTCGGACACCTTGGCTAAAGGGTTAAAAAATCAGCGCATCCTTGCTCGCCAGCTTAGGAAACCAAGTTCTGAAGAAGGAGGTGAAATGAGAGATGAGTGGAGGACTTCAGGCTCTGTCTTCCGGGCTGGTGTGGTGCGGAAGGTCAGCCGTGAATTTGGGTGTCTTGAGGTTCAACTAAATGGGGAAAAAACACTTTGCCGTTATCCTTATCGACATGACAGTCCCCCAGGGGTGGTAGACATAGTCCTCGATGCACAGCCCCCAGGTGTCCATACAATACCCATTGGCACACGCGTCTGTGTACCATTTGACAATGATGACGGCAATGAGGGCCAGTGGCAGTGGTACCGGGAAGGTGTGGTGACCGAGGTAGACACACATCCCGCTGTGGCCAACCGCTATCGTGTCCTCTTGTCTGAAGGAACGTCTCACTCTGTAGCCGATGAAGACAGCAGAGGTGCCACGCAGGCAGTATGGGTGTCCCGGCAAACTCTCCGGCTTCTGGTTCCACCGTGGGATCTTGATTTGCCCCCTAGTGGGGGTCACGAAGGAGAAGAGGGGATCAGAGAAAATGATGAAAAGCGTGGAGAAAGGGAAGAGATAGACGTGGAACAGGAGGTGTGTCGCTTGAGTCAAGGAATGACCCCTATTGTGGGTTCGGTGTTCAGAAGGGACATGTACCCAGGAAATCCAGTTTCCTCCTCTACAGGTCACAGCATTACCTCCCCAATTACTCCAACATCGGTGCTCAGCCTGGCTCCCTGCAGAGAGTGGGAAATTGATAAAGACTTGGAGAGAGAGAGGGAACTTCAGAGAAATCCAAGGAATGACAGAGAAAGAGAGAACAGCACAAAACCACCACAGCACCATCTGTACATGCCACTGACCCCTGAGGAAGACATGGAGGTGTCCCACTTTAACATGGTTTCAATGGGGGCACTCATACCCAGTTCCAATCCTATGACAGTTTCCCAGATAGTCTCTAAGCCCCCATCAGGCTATCTCAGCTCCCACCTTCCTGTTGTGCGGAATATCGGAATCTCTTCCCACCTGACCCTGAGCCACCCTCCTCCTTCAAGTGTCTTGTTAGGTCTCGACGCTACAAGTGCAGCTGCCGGTGCTGTCATCACTGCCCACCAGATCCCTCCTCTTTCTCAAATCCCTTCCTCTGCTACATCCTCCAGAGTAGAGAAAACCTCTGGAGGGGGTTCTGCCAGTGGCGGAGGTGGGTCTGGATCTGGTTCAACCTCCTCCTCTTCTTCACGCTCCCGCACTCCACTCACTGCTGCCCAGCAAAAGTACAAGAAGGGAGACGTGGTGTGCACGCCAACGGGCATTCGAAAGAAGTTTAATGGGAAGCAGTGGAGAAGGCTGTGCTCCAGGGAGGGCTGCTCCAAAGAGTCCCAGAGACGAGGATACTGCTCCCGCCACCTTTCCATGAGGACAAAGGAAATGGAGGCCGGTGGAGGCGGGCGGGAGCGCAGCGGAGCCAGCAGCACCGGGACCCTGACACCATCCGATCTGCGATTAAGCGGAGGGAGAGCCAGCTCAGAGTTCGACTGGGACGAGACGTCACGAGAAAGCAGCGAGGCCAGCAGTCGTGGAGGAGACTCTCGCCCCCGATTAGTCCTTCCTTCCCTGCTACCCCAGGAGTTCAACTTTGACGAGTGTGAGGCAGCCACCATGTTGGTCTCCCTGGGTGGCTCTCGTTCCGGCACACCGTCATTCTCCCCCATTTCAAACCAGTCACCATTCTCTCCAACCCCGTCACCTTCACCCTCTCCTCTGTTTGGCTTCCGCCCCGCCAGCTTCAGTCCCATCACTGCCCCTGCCTCGCTTACTCCACGCCGCAATCGGCAGCTTAGCGGCACTAAGATGAGTACACCAGGTTCTGAGAGAGAGCGCCACCTATCAGGAATTGTACCATCTTTACAGAACAACCTCACCTTTACAGTCCCCATGAGTCCCAGCAAGAGAAAGATGGACACTTACCCACCCCCTCCCCTGCCTGCAGTTCAGGACTACCAGACCAAACAGGACCAACAGCAGCTGATGGGTGTAGGGGGTGGCATCATAGGAGACCCGGCTGCCTTTAGAGTCCTTTCCCCTCACAGTCAGCCCACAACTCCATCTTTGCTGTCCTTCCCACGTCCCCGCAGCGCCACCAGCAGACCCTCCTCCTCTGCGGCCTCCACGCCCCCGCCCATGCTGGTCTCCCCCACTCCTCCTTCCCCGCTGTCTCAGGAACCCTCCCCACGCCGCATCGTCCCCCTCCGCGACTCCCCAGTCATAGTCCGCAACCCAGACGTCCCCCTGGCCAAGTTCTCAGATGGCCCCTTGGCGAGAAGAGAAAGAAGCAGGTCAAGGGACCAGAACCAGCTTCAGCACTCAGTTCCCCCAGGCCTGCAGGCCCCCGTCCCCATCAACGGGGCCACGACCAATGGAGCGGTTCTCCTGCGGAGCCCCACGTCCAATCTTGTCCTGGTTGCCTCCAGTTCGGTGAGAAACTTTGTTTTTGTCATACGTGATCACGCCAGCTAGAGTTAAACTTTTAGGGTGTTTTAATAGTTCTCAACTCGTTTCATATCAGAGCAGATTTGTTAAAAGTCAAATACCTTAATTAGCCTTTGATGTACAGGGGTCTGCAGCCTTTACGATCAAAAGAGCCATTTTACGCCTTCGTTCACTAAATTAAAAGTGATCAGAGCCGCAACAACCTGCTGTGATTATCAACTGGTGGTGACATTATAAAGCTAAAAATATCTAATAATATCGATTCTTACAATTTAAGATAAATGAAATGACCCGATTCTTGTAAGGGGGGGGGGGGGGGGGCGGGTGTTAATTAATAAAAACTATGAAATACCGTATGCAGACCTATGTATTTTTTTATTGTGGAAAAATCAAGTTTAGAAATAAAGCATAAAGTTAAAGTGAGCACCAGTATGTTTTACTCTTTGTTCATGTTCCATTATTCACATGTTTGCAGAAGAAATTACAGGAAAACTGCTAAAACATGTTTTTTTGTAATTTGAATAACAATAAAATTCAGTTTGATGTCAGTTTTGGTCAAAGCTTGAAAGAGCTGCTGCAGAGGAACTAAAGAGCCTCATGTGGCTCCAGAGCCGCAGGTTGCAGACCCCTGGACTAGAATAATATGTTCTAAAATTATAATGCCATATTTTTATTTGTTATGAAGTCTTTAAGCTGTACAAGATTTTGTTTTAAAGCTAACATTCTTCAAAACAAAAATGAAACCATCCAGGCTACTTTTTGAATGAAACTCAAAACTTTACTAATCATAATATTCAGAAAAATATCTGACAGTCTACAGATTGCTGTTGTGACGTTCTGCGTATAATCTCACTTCAATGTTTGGCTTGTTTTAGAATATTCTTTATGCACGATAAAATAAATAAAAAACGTTCAACCGTAGCTTCTTACTGACATCTGTATTGAATCACACCAGGCTAATTAAAAAAGCTAAAAAAAATAGTTGTTAACGTTTTTGCCATTCCTGTATAAAAACGTGTGCAAAACTTTAGTTTTTGAAACAGTTATTGTCAAATTTGGACTAATGCAATGAAAAACTTTGGGTTTTTCTGTTCAATTTGTGTTTGTTACCTTATGAATAAGAGTGATTACCGTTCAAACAAACACAGTGAAGTTTTAGCTTTTAAAAACGTGTACAGTACTTTGTCCACATGGCTCTGGAACAACTCTGTTTTTTTTGGGTACGGACAGATGATTGAGCGTAACGAAGTTGTAGCTTTCTCAAAATTGTAACAGTTAAACTTTTAATATTATTAGGTACTTAAAAGTGTAGCATTCCTTGAAGGAAAGCAAGTGGCTCACAAACTTTCATTCTGGTGTTTCAAACAGAAATTATCTTTCTATGTAGAAAAATAATGAAATTACGGCCGTTTTGATTAAATCTGAAAATCCTGTGCATGATATTGGACGATATGATAAGTTCTTAACAGTTATCAGTCAGTGCTCAGATTATCTGTTGGGGATGACACTCGGCTACAACAACTCCAAATTATCGTCTCAATATTGACCAAATTATTGGCATGTCTGTGTTTGTCGAGGTCATTTAGCTGTGGTGGCCATCTTGATTCAGGTTGATAGATGTACCGGTACATCCAATTGCTACCCTGCAGTTACATGCTCGCTCATCATGTCTGAGCAGACATCTTGTAAAATAGCAGCTGCTGTTTTAAGTCATCACTTTTGAAAAAACAAGAGTTTTCCTTTAAAGTCTGGGAAGACAAACTAAATATTTTTGTTGTTTCTTTACATAAATTATAAATATCTTTACGATGTTTTGTCCCAGTCCCTGACACCAGGCACCGCAGGTCACGCTGCCCTCTCCAGCCCCTCCGCTCCCGGGTTGATCACCACTTCGTCGGGCTCCATTGTGTCTTTGTCCGGCTCTGGAGGCAGGGACAGGAAACCCGATGGGTACCAGGACGCCTCAGGGGGGGCGCTGCCTCAGCCCGTCGCCTGTCACCCCACGCCGACGGCCCTGCTGCCGCTCATACTGCCCGCAGAGTCGCCTCACCCGGTGCCTCGCAAACAGATCATCATGGGTCGCCCGGGCACGGGTAAGAACAGACGGGGAGGTGGGTTGTGTTTGTGTCAGGTGTTAAAGCTGCAGAGTCACTCCTTAATGAATAAAGGTGTGCACTTTTAGTGCACGGACCTCACTTTCATCACGCCTCCTGCGTGACAGCATCAGAGTGCTTTGGGTATGACTCGTGTTTTTATTGTCAGAAAGCATTTCATTTCTTTGTTTTGAAGAATTATTGCTCATTCCTTTGGGCTGCAGGCTGTTTTTATTTTATTTTAGCAGGTTTTTACAATTATACAAAAAAAGTCTATTTTGTCTGAAGCTCGGCTGAAAGTTTCATCATTTGTAAGCGACACAAATATTCAGAGATGCTTTCGGTCCTAACCTATCCTAGTTTTATCTTTTCTTTGCAGACTTTGCTCTGTTTTTGAGCTGTGCTATGTGTTGTTTACAACTCTTCAGAGACGGGATGCTCCAAGAGTAGCAAACCATGCCGTTTGTTTTTCTTATTATAAAGAAAGTGCTTAGAAAACAACGTCTCGGGAGAGCAGTACTACAGGATTTTAATCATATAAATCTTATATAATTTCTGCATGAGGAGACTGGATGTCCAGGACGTGATTTAGAGAGAAATGTTTCTAACAGTTAGAAGAATAAAGGCAAAGAAAGAATGCATATCGCCTGCCATCTTCTAATACATGATGGCACTGTAGCTGTTTTGGTCAAATTTGAATATGATATGTGTGACCCCCATATAAGATCTGTTAGTACCGTACTTGGAGTATGTGTTGTGAATAACTCTCAGCTACTACCACACCAGATTTTAGCTCATTTGTAAAACTGGCTGATTTATAGCCATTGTTTATATGTACAATCTGCAATTTTGTTCTGCAAGTTTCTTTAAAATGTGTTCAGTGGTTCGTGAGATATTTTGCTAACAAGCAGCCATGTTTATACACGGACATGTGTCATGTTAGTGCGTGGACTGTGTCGTTTCAGTCAGAAGCTGGAGATGGGTTTATATATGTGATCAGAGGAAACCAGAACTACAGGTTCCTGGGTTCATCATGTCCTCTGTGCTTGTTTCCATGACAACTTTGTGATTTGACGGTAAGCGCCGGCTCAGGAACATGAATTACAGACGCGCCGAGTTGTGTTTGCCGTCCTGATGCAGCCTGAAGGTCTGAAACTACAAAGCGAAGGCGTTTGGAATCGGCAGGCCTGTTGTCTTTTTCACGCGGAGCCGTGATGACGGTGTGAAGACCGTGTGGTTTCACAGTTTACACTGACATTTGATGAAGTGGGATTAGGCGTTTATAGATGACGATAAACAAGCAGTGCAACTAGTTATGGGCCGCTACCAGATTCTCAAAGTCAAAGTCAAAGTCAACTTTATTGTCAGAACTGCAATATGTACAGGACATACACAGGACCGAAATTGCGTTTCTCTCAGTCCCTCGGTGCAACAGTAAACATCTAAACATTGAAACACTGAAACATATAATAATAGACATAAGCATAAAATAGTAAAACTAACACTGTCCTGAGTTTTTGCATAGTGGTATAAGAGTATGAAAATTTACACCAACTCTAAAACTAAAACATTAAACATTTAATGAACATAATACTGTCCTGAGTTTTTGCATACTAGTATAAAAAAAGAGTATAAAAAGTATAACTAAAATAAACTAAAGGTTTCTAGCATTGACATTTGCAAAGTGGCAAAGCAGCGTATGAGTTAATGTGCACAGTATATGTATGAGGTAGTAGTTGATGTTGTTATAGAGGCAAAAAGTGGCATATGCAGTAAGGCACATTGGGCATCCCTAAATAAGACCGTTCAGAGCACACTGTATATGTATCAGCAGTGGTGTAGATATTAGAGTAGTGTAAATGTAAACAGTAGTAATTAAATGTAAGCAGTAGTAATAAAAGTAAACAGTATTAATAAATGTAAACAGAGAATGTAAACAGTATTATGACTATAGGCAGTGATGTAATACAAACATTAGTGCAAGTATGAGAAGTAGTGCAAACTGTATGAGCACATGACCGAGAGTTTAGTGAATAACCCGTTTGATGACACAGAGTCCAGTGTTAAAATCTTTGTGTTGTGTGGTAATGTGTGAGAAAGTTTTAGTGTTAAGGCAGTTCAAATGGGAGGGGGGGCAGAGCAGGCAGAGTGTTTAGCATCCTGACTGCCTGATGAACAGAGCTGTCTCTCAGTCTGCTGGTTCGAGCCTGGAGACTCCTCAGTCTCCTCCCTGATGGCAGCAGTCTGAAGCAGCTGTGTAGTGGGTGTGTGGGATCACCTGCCATGCAGTGGGCTTTCCGAGTGAGGCGTTTGCTGTGTAAGTCCTGCAGTGAGGGCAAGGAGGTGCCCACGATCTTCTCAGCTGCTCTCACAATGCGCTGGAGGCTCTTGCGGCAGGATGCAGTACATGCACCAAACCACACAGTGATGCAGCTGGTCAGGACACTTTCTATGGCACCTCTGTAGAAGGTGCTCATGATGGGGGTTGAAGCTCCAGCCCTTTTCAGCTTGCGGAGAAAGTAGAGACGCTGGTGAGCCTTCTTTGCCAGTGCTGCAGTGTTCCTGCTCCAGGACAGGTCCTTTGAGACGTGCACTCCCAGGAACTTGGTGCTGTCTACTCTCTCCACTGCGGTGCTGTTGATGGTCAGAGGGGCATGTTGGGCATCCCTCTTCCTGAAGTCCACAACAATCTCCTTTGTCTTCTCCACGTTGAGAGTGAGATTGTTGTGTCCGCACCACAAGGCCAGGCGGCTCACCTCGTTCCTGTAGTCCGTCTCATCGTTGTTGCTGATGAGACCTACCACTGTTGTGTCGTCCGCAAACTTGATGAAGTGGTTGGAGCTGTACGATGGTGTGCAGTCGTGTGTTAGCAGGGTGAATAGAAGGGGGCTCAGCACACATCCTTGTGGGGCCCCTGTGTTCAATGTGATGGTGCTAGATGTGTTACTCCCGACCCGCACTGTCTGTGGTCTCCCGGTCAGGAAGTCTAGCAGCCAGTTACACATTGAGGTGTTCAGCCCCAGACTGTCCAGTTTAAGGATGAGCTGTTGGGGGATGATGGTGTTGAATGCCGAGCTGAAGTCGATGAACAACATTCTAACATAGGAGTCCTTCGTGTCCAGATGTGTGAGAGCTGTGTGAAGGGCAGAGGAGATGGCATCGTCGGTTGAGCGATTAGGTCGGTATGCATTCTGATGATAACCTTGAGCATACATATCACTGTATTAAAACAAAAATGCCATTACTGTTATCACTGCTGCATAAATAATAACTCATTGCTTATTAAATATTATTTTGTAGATAAATAAAACTTATTATACAATAATAACTTGTATTCAGTTTGTGTTTGGTTGATTATTTCTTAGCAGTAAATCTTCCACTGTTGAAAGCCTGTTTTCCATTACTGTAGATGGTGGCTCATTTTTTGGTAAATGTCGTTTTTGTGTTACGCCCATGAAAAACTTGCCAAATTTTACCTTCCAGTGCCAGACGGCTTAATTTGCTTTTGACTTGCTTGGTCTTTATTGGATTAGATGAAGGAACTCTGAAGAAATGCAACATTTTGTCGTTTTAACAACATATTAATTTAACAAACGGCAGCCCCAGTAGCATGCATGCATACACAGCCACACTGGCCTGGCACCTCCTCTTCATGCTGCTTGGTCACACACTGTTGACTTGGTTTGAACTGTTATAAATTTATTTTACAACAGTCGTCATGATGTTGACTCTTGTGCTGTGGTCATTTTGAGCCCAGGGCAGCAGGGGGTTAACCCTTCAGCATGAGGGTGTCTAATGATAAGAGCCCGAACACCTGATGAACTTGAGGTCCACTTCTGAGAACTGGTTCCAAATTCTAACAACAACCCAAAGACGCTTTGCTAAATAAATTAATAATTTTAACAACCTCTCCATTTTGGCTAAACGACAGACATGAGGTTTTGATTGACATGTGCCCGTGTTGCCTTTTACTCCCGCCTCTAAAATTGGGCTTCTTCAAGGGGAACTTTTGAGACGAGATATTAAAAAAAAACCATCTACCGTAACCGAAGGGTGCGGTTTAGGATGTGTTGGTTTCGTGCACCACATGCACGATAATCTCATTTCTTCTGCTCTACAACAAATAAATACAAATTTTAGATAACTTGTATTTTCTCATTGTTTTACACCTTTTGTTGTTTGTAGAGACTTGACTGACGCTGCTTATGAAGCCACTAACGCACAATTTAACCATCGCTCGCTCGTTTGTTGTTTTCCACTGAAGTTTTAGTTCCATGAGTTTCCACTTGGAGGTCAAATGTAAAAGCTATTGTTCTTTTTTGGCTATTTTTAGTTGTTAGTTTTACATCACAGTTAAAGTACATTTTGTAGTATAAGTTAATGGTTTAAACAGTTGATGCCAAACGTAAGATAATACTGTAACTGGTTGACTTTAAAAAAGGCTTAAAGACTTTTCTTTTTAAGCAAGCCTACTCTGCCTCCACATGATTTTATCTCTGATTTTAGTTGATATTATCATTGTTTTTAGTTGATTTTATTACAGATTTTTGTTATTTTATCATTGATTTTACTTGATTTTATCACTTGTTTTTATTTGATCATTGATTTTAGTTGCACCTTGTAGCACTTTGAGATTTTTCTTAATGAAAAGTGCGTTACAAATTAAATTCATTATTATTATTATTATTATTATTATTATTATTATTATTATTATTATTATTATTATTATTGTTATTGTTATTATTAATCAGTCCTGCAGGAATTTTATTTATTTATTGTTTTAAGATAAGAACTTTATTGATCCCACAGGAAATTGTTTTTTATTTTTTAAAATTTTAAGACAAGAACTGTATCAATCCCGCTGAAATTTTATTTTATTTTATTTTTTATTTTTTAAATTATTTTTAAGATGAGAACTTTATTGATCCTGCAGGAATTTAATTTAATTTTTTAATGTTTACATTATTTTAAAGATAAATAAGAACTTTATTGACCCCACTGGAAATTGTGTATGTACGTATATATAATATATATATAATATATATATATATATATATATATATATAGAGTACTGTATACAGTATATATAATTTTTTTTAATTATTTTTAAAGTACAACTAAATGTATTCTGAGTACCACCACAGATGGAGAAGTAAAATCAGTTTTCACAGTACATGAAGCGTAGTTTCGACGTGCTGTAGAGTTACAACACATTTTCTGTCTGTATACGAGTTGCTCTGGCAACCACCCGAACCTGCTGCTCGCCGTGTGTAATTAGTGACTCGGTGTGTGTAGTGTCACTTATCCAGAGTGCTTGTGAGTGTGTGAGTGTGCATGGCAAGGAGGGGTGTACTGCTTCATGTACGAGTGTGTGAGATAAGAGCTGCATCGGAGCAAACTTTTTTAAAGCCTACGAGTATTGACTCGTTTGACACGGAGCCACGAACGCACTCGTTCCAGACCATCAGCTGCTTCAGACGGGGCATGGAGGGCAGCTCCGCCGTGATGTGAACGTGTTCGGTCGCTCTCGGCGGGGGGGAATAAAAAGGCGTGTTGTCATGGATACGCTGCTCGCCAGTGGAATTATTAGTTCAGGAAATTGTTCAGGCTTGGGCTGATTACCGGTGCGTGTGCCCATTTTTTAAATTTTATTTTTCTTTGCCCGTCGCATCCCTCGGCTCGGCCTACTGATAATGGCCACCTGCCTCCATATTGTAATGCTTCCTCTGCCGTGCATTTTGAACGCAGACGGAGCTGAGATCTCATCTAAACGTCTCCAGTGCAGCTGCTCTCACAGCTTCACACGTTTCTCTACGGTCTTTGTGTCCAACTGCAGGCCGCCGTGACAGTAAAAGTTTGCTTTTTATTTTTGCACCTTCATGCAGGATTATTAAAGGGGACCTCAGATGTGTTTTTTAAATTTTTATGGTATTTCTGTGTGATATCCAGACCCTATTCCTTCAATTTAATGCACAAAATAATTATTAGATAATCAATTATACCCTTTTTAATTCTGCCATTTTTAACTTTCGTTTTGAACGACCGGTTCTGATAGAAGTTCTGAAGTCCACGCCCTTCAACGATCTGTTTACGCCCTCTGTAACAGCCAGTATCTGTAATGTGTTGTTGTTTTAAAATTAGCTCTTTTTTTATTACTCATTTGACTTACTGTTAGTGCTAGCTTAAGATAACTTACCGAAACCCGTCTGAGCGCGCCGCAATTTGCTGCTCCTTTTAGCATTAGACCTCCCGAATCCGATGCTAATGTTAGCTTGTTCCTCTTCCGGTGTTTGCCAGCTCCGCTCGTTGCACGCGGCGATTTTGGGAGTTATCGCTGTTCCAGTCAAGACAACACAAAGTTCACCAAGTGTCTCCCGTAAATTAATCCATAAGGAGAAGGTCCTCGCTGCTGTGAGGCTGCTGGGACGCTGCAACGAGGCTGTACAATTGAAGCTCCGCTCCATCCGCCAGAAGCAGTGTCCCGTTGCCGCCGGTCCCTATGCCGGGAGTCCGCTCGTTTAATTTTTGCCGGCTGCGCGTTGGGAGCGATCGCAAATACACTAAAAATTGAACTAAAACATAAAAATAACAATTATACTTTATTTATAAAGCCATTTAAAAAAACACAGCTGCAACAAAGTGCTGTACACATGAAATTAAGAACATATAAACAAAAGATGAGATGAAATCATGAAAAACAACAGTCATGTGTTTAATACAGAAGTGGGTTGAGCCCAGAGCCATATATATAGAGAGTTCTGACACTCTTTGAAGTCGCCGACAGGCGGTCAATCGTTCCAAACAACGGCTATGGAAACCTTGTGGAGCTGCGCCCTCTGGCGGCGACGGAGCGCTACTGCAGGCAGCTTCAGTCTGTAACCAAAGCCATGGAACGAATCGCCCCCTCCATGACCCACGTGACTTCCGCATTCCATTCTTACAACGGAACTCGATGGAAGTGTCGCAACTCTCACTTTATATGGCTCTGGTTGAGCCTAACCAGGGGTTGCTAGGTGAGGGGCTGGACTCAGGTTTGAGGTGATTGGCTGCGGGTTGTGACGTCAATAACCGCAGGAAGTGTGAATCCAGGTGTATTTATCAAAAATAAATAAATCTACTTAGAGTAAATAAACCACTGGGTGCATTTTTTTGGCCTTAGGACTGTTTTTTTATGAAGTAAATACCCAAAGTTTAGTAAAAAAACATTAAAAAGTGAATTTTGAATCTGTGGTCCCCTTTAAGAAGGTTTTGTTGAAGCTTACAGTTGTTCAGCGTTGTTCTGGTTTCTCAACGCAGGAGTTTTTATAACACGAGAGCAGTCAACACTTGTAAAGTTTTAACATGCTCTCACGATTA
Source organism: Garcialebias charrua (assembly GCA_038048925.1). Taxonomy (NCBI): domain Eukaryota; kingdom Metazoa; phylum Chordata; class Actinopteri; order Cyprinodontiformes; family Rivulidae; genus Garcialebias; species Garcialebias charrua. The sequence continues at coordinate 70,649 of JBBPBX010003437.1, forward strand.
TAACTTGTCCAGATGATTCCCGTCATGACTTTTATCTCATGGATAAAATGTGTTGTTAGATGTTGATATTAAAAAAAACTTAATTAGTAAACTGCATAACTTTTTTAAAATATGTAGTTCTTAGGAGGCCTTTGCAAACATGCCTGAGGTTTTAAATGCAAGATGTTTTTATTTCCTTCTGCTTAAAAAAACAAGCTCACTTTATTTAGTGCATACTTCTCATGATGTCTAGCCAATGTGGACGCCCAAAGAAATGTGATTTTAATTTCAGTAATTTGTAATTTTGAAGTGAAAAGAACAATAGAGAACGTGAAATAAGACCAATCAAACTCTTGATGAGGAACTTGCAACCAAGAAAAGATTTGGAGCCAAGATGGTCTAGTGGCAGGGCTTTTGACTACGGACCCGAAGGTCGCGGGTTCGCGCCCCGGCCACTACCCAGCTTGGGGTGTCTATGAGTGCACACCTATTTCTCCAGCTCCCCGGGCGCTTTCGGGCTGCTCACTGCACCACCTGGTAGGTGGTTGGGTTAAATGCAGAGACGAATTTCGTCTGTGTATGGGAACATACGCAGATGACAGGAATAGACATTATTATTATTATTATTATTATTATTATTATTATTATTATTATTATTATTATTATTCTGGCTTTTGACTGGAGGTGATGGATTGTTTGAAATCAGGTCTTGGTTTTAATTTAGGAATTTTTTGTAACTGAATTTGACTAAAACTACCTCAACAATCATAAATTGAATTCAGCTACTGTCATTGGTATACTTGGGAAATAAAATGGTGATGGTAATTGTTTTAGAGCTGGTTGGACCCTCTGTGGTCACCATAAAATATGCTGTTCAGATCACAGAGCAACAAGCCTAAACATATACAGTAGTCCCTCGTTTATAGCGAGGGATCGATGCCCTGAAGCTCCGCCATTAATGGAAAACCGAGAAATAGGAATAGTAGAACACGTAGAAAGTAGTAGTTCATTTTTGTATTTACTGTACAGTATACATGTATATATTTCTATTGGGGATTGGGCCGATCCGATCCAGTATCGGTATTGGCATCCGATAACAGCATAATTTAAGTATCGGATTTTCCGATCCATCCTGCCGATATTTCCGATCCAGCTTCAAAAAGCACTTGTGTTCCACCATGTTCTGTGACTGCCATCTTAACATTGTGTGAGTTAAACCCAATGAAGACACTCTGGGCCTCACAACAGAAAACACCCAAACTTTAATAGCACACAAGAGGCAGGTCTATATCACAGACGTCCTTCTCACTCATGGTGCAGCTGGAAAACTGAAAAACCGCTAAGCATTATGGGAAAGACAACACAGTCCACTCCCCTTAACCACTACGGGAGTGGATTTTGTTGTCTTTCCCATAATGCTTAGCGGTATTTTAGTTTTCCAGCTGCACCATGAGTGAGAAGGACGTCTGTGATATAGACCTGCCTCTTGTGTGCTGTTAAAGTTTGGGTTTCCTGTTGTGAGGCCCAGAGTGTCTTCATTGGGTTTAACTCGCACAATGTTAAGACAGTAGTCTCAGTTCAAAAAATTCATTATTACAGCCTCATATACCTGAACCGTATCGGATCGGAAAGTATCTGTATCGGTCAATACCCAGATTTAAGTATCGTATTGGAAGTAAGAAATGTGGATCGGTGCATCCCTAATTTCTATACGGTATATACGGTATATATTAAGGCATTTTAAACACTTCCCTCACTCTTGCAATTTTCTGAACGATGGGTCTAAACTAAAAGCTCTAAAAGAGACAGAATGTCATGATTTCAGCTCCCTGCGTCGGCTGCTCTTTGCCACCTGCAAGCGATTTTGGCCACACCCACTTCTCAGCGCTGCACGGTGAACAGCTGATCAGCTGCAGCAGGAGGCTTATCCTGCAGTATGGGCTGCACAGAGGTGCAGCAGGGGCTAAACAATTTAAAATAATTAGTTTTAAATAAAAATCCATGTCGATCGTGTGGTTCATTCATCAATCAGCCGATTGTGTCATGTCCACTCTTATTTTGAAAAACCACGATAGAACAAGTCTGCGAAAATTGAACCGTAAAGTAGTGAGGAATTACTGTTTATATATTGCATCAGTTGGGCTAATTTAAATGTATTTAAATATACTGTAGCTCCAAATAAATCGCCTTTCTGAGAGTTTCTCTCATATCTGTCCAGTGGCTCATAAGATGTTTTGCTAACAGACAGAGTTTACTCCAACAGTTCACGTTTTGAGTAAAGATCTGGTGCTGTCTGTTAGCCCTCAGAGTGTGTTAGTGATGACTCTCAGCTACAACCACACCAAACTTAAGGTCAATATCTGTAAAATGAGGATGACTTTTATATTATTTTTGTTCAGAATTTCTAGATTTTTTTTACACAGTTGTTTGTTGTCCCCGTCGCAGAGCAAAAAGGGAATATTGGAAATACTGTCCATCTGTCCGTGGGTGTGTGCATTTTGTGAGCGCGATAACTTGGAACAATACGTGTAGTACCAACTGCCGTTTTGGTTTGTGGCTCTATGCGTACACAAGGTTCTGATCGAAAACTGAGTTGCCATGTAAAAATAAAAGATGGCCGTCACCATATACAGTATATGTAAACCTTGTGAGCTGGCTAACTTGCAAAATGAGCAACGGGCCGTCTTCTCTTTTGGTTTGTGGCTACTTCTAAGAGTTAGAAAGGTTCCTTTTGAAAATGGGGTTTCCACGTCAAAATCCAAGATGGCTGCCGATAAATAAGTGGTCAGGAAGGAAACTGCTTTTTCTGTTTTTTATATTACCTAAAAGTGTAGTTTCCGCAAATGATTGGGGTGGCCAAAAATAAATCTCTGGTGGGCAAGGCCACCGTTGGCCTCCCCCTTAGCTCCACCATGGCGCCTGGTCGTTGATGAAGTTGCTCCCTCCACTTACCAGGATCCGTTGCTGCCTCAGACATGAAAAAATAAAATAAAATCTACCTGTGTTTTTATACACACCTGAATACCTTGCACCAAACCATGTAAGTGTTCAGTTCCAGTCCATAAAAACACTCACCTCTAAATAAAACTACAAACACTCACTATTCAAACCACTCAGTGACATGGACATCGATGCACTGCTTGTTCACAGTAAAGCTAAAGGTGATGCCTTCTCATGAGTAAAATTTTGTTGCCAGGTGTTAGCGGTTAGCTAGTTTTAGCATTTTCTTAAACTGCACGAAAATAGCTTGAACACAAAATACTTTTTAAGACCGTGCATATTATTGTACATTCTTCTAGTGTGTACATTTTTACAAATACCTCAGGCTGATGCCATTGGGGAGTCCATCCTAATAAATGTGTTTGTGGGTAAATCTGTAATAAATCTGCCCACAACAATAATAAGCAGGAGGAAGCGGTAAATCCTCAGGAGAATGACTTCCTTTACTCACCCAGACTCATTCTGACAGTTTCCGTGTAGCTTCACCGCTGTGGGTGGATGCAGCTAAAAGTGTCGAGTCTGCACTTCCACTGGGTCACATTCAGACACTCGTGCATCTTTAGAGCCACGATAGTTTAGGGCCGTGTTTATCCGTAAATACCATTTAAAAACTGCTTCCTGCCGCACTCCTCGTTTAGATTGTTCTGTTCATCGTCGTCCGTTTTGTTCACCTGGAAGCAGACAAATCATTTATTGTGGAAATGCCGAGTCAGCGTTCCCACCTTTGTTTTACTGTTATTTTTTATTTTTCTCTACAGTTTTTTTTCTGTCCAACTACTTCTGTGTACTTTTTGTTTTTAGCTCTTTATACATTTGCGCAGCAGATAACTCGGCTCGTTCAGGAGATGGCTTCTATGACTTGTTTTTGTAACTTTTATACTTTCAAAATGTGTAACTTTATATAATAATATTTTCCCCATAAAAATACATGGAGATTTCTTCAAACTGGAGGCATTACCTTTAAAATCTGCTTCAACAAACTGGCTCTGTTTTTGTTTTCTTATGCTACTTTGTTTTTAGCTTGCCCTTTGCTACTTTTAACTAGCATTTAGCTACTTTTAGCTATTTTTTTTTGTGTGATTTTTGCTAGCACTTTGCTGCTTTTAACTACAGTTATGGTGCTTTTAGCTTGCTTTTTGATACTTTTAGCTTTAGCTAGCATTTTGCTACTTTTACCTACTGTTATCGTGCTTTTAATTAACACTCCACTGCTTTTAACTACCGGTACGATTATTTTCATTCAACTTTTTATTTAGGCAGGTTAATCCCATCGAGGACTCATTTACAAGAGAGACCTGGCTGCAAACTAAAGAATGATGACAACAGCAACAGTAGATTTTCCTTGGACAATCAACAATAGACAAACATAAGAGAGAAATACATTTTTTTTTTTTTTTTTTACAAGTTAAAACAAAGATGTCAAAGTAGCAAAACAGACAGATTATAAGGCAAATGTAGAAAATCAAAAACAGGAACATGTCTGCATTGGTTTCTGTCAGGATTCCAACAGATTCTTAAAGCCATTTAGAGAAATCAAGGTCGAGATCTTCAGATCTTTTTGTAAGATATTCCAGGGAGCGGAGTAGGAGAAGGTCCTTTTGTTTAGTTCAGTCCTCACTGACGGAACACTGCAGGTTATCATGTCCTGAGAGCGCACGCTGTAGCTGCACTCACACAGAGACATGTAGGAGGAGATGTATGAAGGCAGCAGACCAAGAAGTGATTTAAAGATGAAAATGTACCAGTGGAAGAGTCTGTGTGAAGTTAATGATGTCCAGTTAACCAGTGAATACAGGGTGCAGTGGTGGGTACGATAATCACAGCCAGTTATGAATCTTAGTGCACCATGATAGACAGCATCCAACATCTGCAGGGTGCTTGTAGGAGCATTCATGTAGATAATGTCACCGTAATCAATGGAGGGAAGGAAAGTCACAGATACAAGGTGTTTCCTAGCATTCAGTGTTAGACATGATCTGTTTCTGAAAAAGAAACCCAGTTTAACTTTCAGTTTCTTTACTAGGTTTTCCACGTGGAGTTTAAAAGAGAGATGTGAATCGACCAGGATACCCAAATATTTATAGGAATCAACAAACTCAATAGGGACACCATTTGAGGATAAGATCAGAGGAAGAACTGCTGGGATTATGGTGCTTTTAGCTAGCCCTTTGCTACTTTTAGCTTTAGCTAGCATTTTGCCACTTTTACCTATTGTTATTGTGCTTTTAGCTATCCATTTGCTGCGTTTAATTTTAGCTATCCTTTGCCATTTTTTCCTTTTACTTACCGTTTTACCATTTTTAGCTCAAAGTTATGCTTTTGTTACTTTTACCTTATATTTTTACGCTTTTATCTAGCTCTTTGCTACTTTTAACTTTTAATAGAATAGAATAGAATATATCTTTATTGGCATATTTGCACCAAGGTACAAAGTTTTGCAATTGGCGCACGCACCATCCGAAGAGGGACGTACGCACGGAAGCCGCAGCAGTAATTAAACCGCGCCGCCAACAATCAGATATGGAAAAAGGAACATACAGTCGGATAATCATTGGTATTCAAAAAAGAATCTATCACATTTTGTCTTAGGACACTCTATGATAAAGTCGAAAAAACTCTACCAGCTTCAGCACGGATAAAGACAAAGACATGTTGCATTTGATGGCAAGCAGGGAGATAGTCCGTGAGTAATCATTTCAGATAAGCACAGTCTGCAGATGGCCTCAGCTCGGCTCCATCTGAATGCACACAGAGACCTCTGGGGGGAGGGGGGGCAGCGACAGTTTTCAACAGCTTTCGACTCCAGGAGAAGTTTCCAGTCAGCCTCTTTTCAAGGTTGCTCTGAGTCCCGATTAGATTAGTTGCTTTATTTATTTTCAGGCCAGGCTACAGTGTACTTTGACTGCAGCCTTGAAGTCCAGGTGCTGTCTAGGTCCAAATCGCCGAATCATGTGAGGTTCCGAGCTACAAATCCCCATCTGTGCCCTGATGAAGCCCGGTCGGCTGTAAACGAGTCCCAAAACGCACTGCAGGTCCGCGGCTGTCCACCACTGCTCCCATCGTGCGATTCAGCTCGTACAACAGCTGGGTCGTTGAGGTCATAGCCCGGATCAAAGAATCTTGTTGAGCAGGAAGTTTCGCCAGCGCGTTGATCGCCGCGGCAGTCTCCCTCAGCTTCCAGTAGCAGAAACCTCCGCCAACGCCAAAAAGCAGAGCAGCTGCCACCAATATTCCAATAATCCACAAATCTTCCACGTCTTCGACAGAAAGAACGGTCAGACACATTAACTTCCACTCGCCCCACGAGTCCATAATGTAGCCCACCGCATGCGTGTCGAGGGGGCACGCCGGTTCTCCTGGTCCGGAGCGTTTCGTGGAAAAAAATTTATCAATAGAGGAAACAGCCCACGCAATTAAATCCATTTCAAATTGGTTCGAGTGAGCACTGAAGAGTTACAGACGAGACAAAAATGCAAAAGCAGGGGGAGGAAAACAGGGAGGAGAGGAGCAGAAAGAGAAGCGACCTGCTTTGCCAAGTGCTGGAAGAAACTACCATTTGCTACTTTTAGCTAGCTTTGGGCTTCTTTTCAATTTTAGCTAACCTTTTGATATTATAGGCTTTAGATAGCATCTTGCTACTTAAAACTTTTATTTAGATTTTTATTACAGTTGGTTTATTTTAGCGTTTTGCATTTATTTTTGTGCTAACATTATGTTACTTTTAGCTAACCTTTGTCTACTTTTTATTTCTAGCTAACCTTATATGTTTAACTAGCCTTTAGCTACTTTTAGCTTCAATCTATTTTTTCTGCTTTTAACTATCACTGGATATGTTAGCTTTTAGTTAGCGTGATGCTACTTATACTGTATAATTAATCTGCTTTGGTTGCATTTTTCATTCATTCAACCTTTATTTAAACAGATAAGTCACATTGAGCTTCAAAGACTCATTTACAAGTGAGATCTGTTGGACAGACAATAAAAGTGATGAAAATGACACATGGTTTGGAGACAAAAAAACTCCTAACATATTTTTGATTTCTGCACGCAGATCAAACATATGATAATGAAAAAAAGTCTCGCACATAATGACGCCGACATTACGCAGAAGGGGGGAGGAGAGGGGAGAGGTGGTTACCGTATTTCCGGTCTATAAGTCACACCTTTTTTCCTAATTTGCATGCCCTGCGACTAATGGAGAGGTGAGACTTGTTTATGGATTTTTTCCCGTATTTTTAGACCAATTTTTGGCTCAGATATGACCGTTTTTCATTTTGGCCAAAAAATGGTGCAGTACCACTTTTGTCCGCTAGGGTACACCGACCATTCCCACCTCATGTGTCCGATGGCAGGCTCTTCTGGTCGGACTGACTCTGTCGCAGCCCGGCCTCCTGCTCTGGAGCTCTGACACTTCCAGAGAGTCCACCGACCGTTTCCAGCTCATGTGTTCGAAGGCAGCCTCCTCTGGTTGGACACACTCTGTCGCAGCCCGGCCTCCTGCTCTGGAGGTATGAACTACAGTTAGCCCAGTGTTTGTTAGCAAAAACCGTTACAGTTTATCTAAATAACTCATGAAATACAGGACAGATTTTCTTTAAACTTACAGAAAGTAATTACTTGGTGGTCATTTACAAACTGTTAGCGGTAGGAATTGTTTGAGATAAAATTCGATTCATTTATAATTTTCGCAGCGCGCGCGACCGTTTGGAATTTAAATCCAGCAGATTTGACCATTACGTGAATTTATTAAGGAACGGTTAAGCTAAGACACATGTTTGCTATAATTTTCAGCAGACAAATAATTGTTTTTACCGTGTTAATCTTGTTAAAAGTCTTTCCGTGCATGCTTCTGTGGCCGCCATTTTCAGTAGGGCAAATGACACGCTGACGCGTAGCGGTGACGCATAATAGATGCGACTTAAATAAAGGTGCAACATGTTTATGGATTTTTCCAATTTATTGCCAATAATTGGACAAAGCGACTTATAGAGAGGTGCAAGTTATCAGATGGAAAATACCGTTTTTTTTGGGTGGGGGTGGGGGCTGCCGGCCATAGCCAGAAACGAAGCCAAAGTTCTGAACTGATGACAAAATGTTTATTCAGCTGGGCTCCACTGACGTCCATGGAGTAGCAGATTTGGGAGGGCGAGAGCGTCAAGTTTGCAAAACATTAGTTTATATTAGCCTTTTACAACTTTTAATATTAGCTAACCTTTGCTGTTTATAGCTTATCTCTAACCTTCTGCTGCTTTTATGTAGATTTTGCTGGTTTTGTATGGGCTTTTGCTACTTCTAGTTTTAGGCTCGTGTTTTGTTATTTAGCTTTTAGCCATTGTTTTGATTTTAGCTTTAACTACTCAGATTCTGTCTCTTCAACAATTTTTACCAAGTCATTCAACTCAGCGTTCACGCTGTACAGTATTTTCAGAGGAAATGTTATTTCTGTTTATTATTTCTTCAGTTTGTGTTCAACCCAGTTAAAGACTAAACAGAAATGCCTGTAAACATCTGGTAACACTGAAAACGAGGAAGCTTTCTGTACAAACGCTCTGACTTCTTCAATATTATTGATTTTGAAACTTCAGTTGTTTATGCTTGGCATTCTTTCCAAATATTTTTTAAGTTTCTCCTTTATGTTCAATATAAAACGGAAAAAACAAAAACAACTGAGTTATAAACCAGTGTTGAGTGCTGGTGAAGTATGTAGGGGTACCAAGAAACCTTAAAGAGGTTATTTCTTATTAAAAATCTTGTATTGTTTTATTCTCAGTGTTTTAGTTTTATAATTGTTGCATTTACAAATAATAAGTAAATGGTAAAATGGTAAATGGAGCTTATTTATATAGCGCTTTCTAGCCCCCTGTGAGGAGCCCCAAAGCGCTTTAAAATACCAGCCATCCACCCATTCATTCACACATTCATACACCGGTAGTGGGAGCCTGCCTTGCAAGGCGCCATCCAGACCTACCGGGAGCAACTCGGGGTTAAGTGTCTTGCCCAGGGACACAACAGCACATGGTGGGCGGTTGCGGGATTCGAACCTCCAACCTTCTGATCGGGGGTCGACTGCCATTACCACTGTGCCATGGCCGCCCCATAAGACCAGATGAGAAAACACTGTAATTTGTTGTCCTGATGCAGGCTCAATAATTCAGGTGCAAGCAGCTGTCTGGGCACTAACGGTCAATCGTTTGGCTGATGGTCCTCGTTTTGCATATCCAAAAAGATTTGTTTTAAGTTTTCCAAATGCTTCTTTTTGTACAACAAAAATACTGATTTGTATGTCAGCTTTTTAATTAGACCTATTATGTGCACCCAAAAACAACAAATAATAGTTTAACAAGGAAAAGTCAGGTCCTCTGGACGGATTATTTTTATTGAAACGTTTCGTCTTTTATCCAAAAGTCTTCTTCAGTCTGAGGAGCTGCAACAAACCCGGGGTGTGAGCAGAACATAAAATATATTACAAGCAATGCATTTTTAAACATTAAAACAGCATTTGGCTCATCAATAATTAAAAATAGGTATTTTTTGTTATTCCAAATGGCATTTGTTTGCAAATGCATATACTGTAGATCACCAAGCTCAAAGATGGATACATTTACTGACAAAATCACGGAGCTGTTAGTAAAGTAGTACAGTAATCTTCTGAAAAACTCTTAGTTATTTTGAGCCTTTTTATTATTGATCGTTTGGACACAATTGTTTTTACCTCCTTGCTAAAAGGTGGTCTTGTTAGATTACAGGAACCGACCAGTCAGAGCAGACTGGACTTTCCTGAATGGGTTTTACCTGAACAATAAATATATATTTTTATGGATGATTAAAAACAACAACAACCTGTGACCAAACATTTATCAGTTTGACATGTTATTTAGGTTGGACTTGTTCTTTTTTTCCAGCAGTAGTGTTGTACTCATTGTTTATCTCGGCCGCGGTTACCTCAGCTCTCTAAATCAAGTTTGTTTGTGTTGCGTAAAAACCCGTTGCTACGAAAATCAAGTGCGTCGACTCTGTTGTAAGAAAGTATCAGCTGATATGTCTGAAACTAGTCAATAACAAGCTTACGAGCCGATGCAGCGAGGCTGAAGTTGACCTCAGACCCGTGTGTGTGTGCAGCTCTCTACACGATGTGGAGCGTTAGCGATGCGGCCCGCCTATAAATAAAACAAACAGTAACTTTCTGCGTGTGAAGGGTTTGAGCAGGCTCCACTTCCTCAGCTGAAGTTCCTCACGCAATAGTAAACACTGCCTGAAAGTAGAACAGAGTGCAAAGGTTGTGATAATCAGCAGAGTCAGCATTTTAAAAGAGCTTTTCTGTTCGGTGTGAAACCATTTGCATTTTCCTTCCGCTCTGCCGGAGCTCTATCTGGATCTCCATAATGGTTTGCTATAAATGGACCATTTTAATTTTTTTATCAGCAAATTATTAATAGAAAATTAACAATTTAGATCTGCAGCATGGAGTTTAGAGGCAGTCTCCACCACAAGCTAAATCCTTGCTAAAAGTAGCAAAATACTTGCTACGGGTAGCAAAAAACTACCGGTAGCTAAATTTCAATCTAAGTGCTGTTATAAGCTAAAGTAGCAAGACTCTGTAGCCTAAAATAGAAAAACACTAAATTATAGTAGCAAAACACAGGCCAAACGAAGCAAAATTCTAACTAAAAGTATCAAAATGCTAGTGAAAAGCAGCAAGCAACTAGCTTAACTTTAATTGCTAGCTATAAACTAAAGTAGCAAGACTCTGAAACCTAAAGTAGCAAAAGACTGTTTAAAAGCTAAAAGTAGTTAATTGCTAGCTAAATGCATATAGATCACCAAGCTCAAAGATGGATACATTTACTGACAAAATCACGGAGCTGTTAGTAAAGTACTTCAACAAAAAAGGGTTTTTTTGTGGGGATTTTAATATTGATTTAGGTAATACAACGGATGCTAATAACATCAGCACATTCATAAATTTGATGCGCAGTTTAAATTTATACCCTTTAATATCCAAGCCCACAAGAATTACTACCGGTACCCATAGTGCTACGATACTTGACAATATCTTCACTAATGTGACTGGTGGGGATGTGATGGGTGGCATTCTTGTCACAGATCTGAGCGATCATTTGCCAATATTTACACTCTATAAATACAATCAAATTATCAAAAATATCTCAAATAAAAAGGCAAAATCAATAAACACATCCAAAAAAATGATAGACTGATTGATGACTTATCAAACCAAAATTGGGACAAGTTTTTGTTAATGATGTGAATACTACTTATGTTGAGTTTATGAATATTATTGGAACTCTGTATGAAAAAAATTGTATGCATAACAATTACACTGGAAAAAATAGTGATGGCCAACCTTGGATGACTAGTGGTTTGAGAAATGCTTGCAAAAAAAAGAACTACTTATACTCGTGCTTTCTGAAATTAAGAACACAGGAATCTGAATTAAAGTACAAGAAATAGTGTATCTCAACACTTTGTAAATGATAATGCGGATATTTTCGATGAAAAATATATTGTACATGGATTCAACGATTACTTTGTGAATGTGGGACCAAGTCTAGCAGCAAATATCCCTTACGTAAATGTGAATCATAAAATTATGGATTGTGCAAATAGTTTTCATCTAAAGGAAACTAACAAAGAAGACATAATGAATAAAATTAAATCATTTTCTGATAAGAGATCAAGGGATTATGTTGATATGGATATGAAGCTTGCGAAGGAAATAATGCCTTATATTGTTGAACCATTGTTGAACCATTTCACACATATGTAATCTATCTTTTTCATCTGGAAGTTTTCCTGACAATATGAAAATTGCCAAGGTGGTACCACTCTTTAAAGATGGCGATAAAAGTATGTACAGTAACTACAGACCAATATCCTTATTGCCA